>JAUKNK010000152.1:522500-677500 GCA_030765055.1 Mantis religiosa
TCTTCGCGTTCAGCTTCAAGTTGGTCGTCTGCAGTCTCTGTAGCACTTTACTCAGATTCTGGAGATGGTCTTCAAAAGTCTTACCGACGATGATGATGTCGTCCAGGTATAGCAGGCAGGCGTCGTAAGTCAGCTCTCTCATCACTGACTCCATGAGGCGTTGGAAGGTAGCTGGTGCGTTGCAGAGGCCAAAGGGCATAACCGTGAACAGCCAGAGCCCTTGGCCTGTCGAGAATGCGGCCTTCTCCTTGTCTCTTGGGTCTAGAGCTACCTGCCAGTAGCCCGACTTCAGGTCCAGGGTCGAGAACCACAGTGCACCGGCTAGCGTGTCCAGGGTGTCGTCAATCCGGGGTAAGGGAAAACAGTCCTTCCGGGTGACAGTGTTCAGCTTTCTATAGTCTACGCAGAAGCGCAGCTCGCCGTTCTTCTTCGTCACCAAGACTACAGGGGAACACCAAGGGCTGTCAGACTCTTCAATCACTCCCCTGGATCTCATGTCCTCTAGCATGTCTCGTACCGCCCCTTGCTTTGCCAGCGGAACGCGTCCATTCTGGTTGCCGAATAGGCCGGGCATCCCCTGTGTCGATGCGGTGAAGCACTTTGTCCGTGCGGCCGTAGTCACTATCACCTTGGCTGAAGACGCGCTGATACCGTCTTAGCAGTTGTCGAACCCTCTCCAACTGTTCTGCAGTCAGGTGGTCGGCCGCTATCTCCACAAAGCCTTCTAGCCGGGGCCCCAGTTGTTGCTTCGGCGCCGGTGCCTGTGTCTCGTCGATAGCTGTTACGCTCATCACGGGCTCGCACGTTCCCAACTGCGTCCCGGCCTGGACGTCGTGATCGGCGTCCGTTGGATTTAGCAGTCTCACGGGCACCTCCTCTCGGCACGGCAGCAATGCCCTGGCTACACACAATCCATGTACAGGCGTCTTCTGGTCCAGCATCATGTTCCTGGTTCTCTGGCCCTCCAGTCGCGCCGTCACCACCACCTCACTCCTCGCGGGGACAACCACGTCTTCGTCCAAGACGACGCTTCAAATTTCAAGGCTCTCTTCGGGTTGACGGAGTATAACCTCTTCTCCGTTAAGCCGCAGGACCTTCTTGCCGACGTCGACCGTCGCCTCATGGCTCCTAAGGGCATCCAGTCCCAGAATCACCTCCTCCGCCACCTTCGCGACGAACACCCACAGACGCACTGCACTCCATCCCAAGTTCAGCTCCAGCAGGGCCTCCTTCTCCACAGGCAAGGTGTCGCCCGATGCTGTGACAAGCTGGTATGGTCGGCTCGGCTTCCTTGTCGGCAATTCCTTTGCCACGTCAGGTCTGATGATGGTCATGGCCGCCTCGTTGTCTACCAGCACGCGGCACGACTTTCCTCTTACCCAACCGTCCGCGATTAGGCTGTCATCCATACGCCGGCTGACGGCGCGCAGTGTCACTCGAGGGGATGGTGGTGATGGCGCCGACGTGCCCCTCTCCACGACGGCCCTTACTCGTTTTCCGGCTGGTCTTCCTGGCGTGGGCAGTCTCTCTGCAGGTGTCCGGGCTGTCCACACCCCCACCAAAATCATCTTTGCCTAGGTCTCCTGAGAGAAGTAGAGTTGAACAGTTACCAGCTGCTCGTGAAAGTACCTCACAAAAAGGGGTAGTAGCTAATATACATGAAATTATTGCCAATATAAATGCTATAATTGGTGCGGACAAGATGTCTGTGAGCGCCAAGAAGCAGGTCTTTGCCTTATTGGCAAAGGTAACAGAAGCATACGATAAAATGAATATAAAGAATGTGAAGCTGCAAACAGAATTAGATACTATAAAGGAGTCTAGGAAACAAATACCGGAAGTGACGTACGCACAAGTAGCATCAAAACCAAAGCTGTCAGAGACCGTGGAAAAGGTAAATCGTGCTGCACAGAGGCAGACACATGTAGTATTTATAAAATCAACAAAGGGCAAAAGTACCAAGGAGGTGCAACAAATAGTGACTCAGAATTTGAAGCCGAATAAGGAAGGAATTAAAATAAATAATTTAAGAATATCAGAGAATTCATTAATAATTGAGACTGAATCTAAAGAAGATGCTCAAAAAATTATGAATAGTGAAAATCTAAAAGAAAAAGATATTGTGATAGAAGAATTAAAAAAGAGAAATCCCTTGATGATTTTATACGATGTAATAGCAACTGAAAAGGAAGAAGATATTATAAGTAATATATATGAACAAAATTTTAAGGATATAATAAGTTGGGAGAATTTTGAAAAAGAAGTGAAATTCAGATTTAGAACTGGACCAAGAGAGAGGAGAACTGTCCACATTGTAATTGAAGTGACATCAAAAATAAGGAAAATAATCCTAAGTAGTGGTAAATTATATATTGGCTTTCAGTCTGTAAGTGCAAAAGATTGCTTGGTTGTGGCTAAATGTTTAAAGTGTCAACAACTGGGACATGTATCAAAATATTGTAGAACCACTATGAATATTTGCTCACATTGTGGAGAGCAGGATCACACTAAAGCTGAATGTGAAAAGAAAGATCAACTTGGCATATGTATACCCTGCAGTAACAAGAAAATTAACAAAGAATGTGGGAAAAAAGTGTATTGTAAAGACCGACAGCAATGTCCAACGTATCAAATGTTTTGGAACAGACTAGTTAATAGAATTGATTATAGACAGTAGGATAAATAAAGAAATAGAAACTGAGTGGATACGTTCGCTGCGTATCGGTCAAATAAATGCACAAAGATCAAGAGTTGTCATGCTAGAAATAAGAAAGTTAATCGATGAAATGAAGCTAGATATAATCTGTATACAAGAACCTTATGTGATAAATCAAAAACCCATACACTTTCCAGTTACTGCAAGGGTAATAATGCAAGGTGAAGATCCCAAGGCTTTAATTGTAATTGTAAACAAAGATATACAAATAGTTAAAATCACTCAGTTATGTGACGAACATGTAAGTTGCATTGAAATAACAACGTCAGAATTATCCTTTATATTGTGTGATCAATATTTCCAATATATGGACGATATTCAGGAACATATAAACAGAATGATAACGGTATTGGAAGCATTTACACACAAGGCTATTATTTTTACAATGGATGCTAATGCTAAATCTGAATGGTGGTGGAGTAAAAACCCCGATGAAAAGGGAGAAAAAATGGAAGAAGTAATTATCAACTATGACTTACAGATTGAAAATAGACCACATAATCCATATACATTTCACAACAGACTTGCTGCAATGGAGAATATAGATCTGACTTTAACTAAAGGATATATTGGAGATAGAATTATTAAGTGGAAAGTAACACAAGGATTAACTTGTAGTGCTCATAATATGATCTATTTCGAGATTGTCACACAATGGAAAGGGGAAACTTGTGTGCGCAGAAATAGAAAAATGAGATACCAAATGAAGCATGCTGATTGGGATAAACTAAGAACTAATTATACAGCGCCAAACATGAATATGATGGATGATATTAACACCAAAGCACATGCTTTCACGGTAAAGATCCAAAAAGCAATGGAAGTGGCCCTAAAGTAGAGTATTGTAACAGATAATAATTATAGCATTTGGAATGAAGATCTACAGAAACTAAGGAGTAAAATGCGTAAGGCCAGAAGGAGATATCAAAATAGTATAACGGCGCAAGAAACTTTGGAGAACTTAGAAAAATACAGGGAAATTAAGACACAGTACAAAAGCAAATTAGAATAAAACAGGATCAAATCGTGGAATAGGTTTATTGAAGAGAACTTATTAGATGATAAATGGGGTGTTCCTTATAAAATAATAATGGAGAAGATTTCAGCTCCTGAAGTGATATCTACCATACAAAAAGAAGATGGAACATATACTAAAACATGGTTAGAGTCAATGAATCGATTACTGGAAAAATTACTACCATCAGATAACAAGGATGATGATGGAGAAATACATCAAACAAAACGACAAGAACTGGAGATGGATTATAAAAACGATGCAAGCAACTCTTCTGTCATCTACCCTTTTGATATATCTGAAGTCTCTTTGGCAATAAGGCAGTTAAAAATAAAGAAAGCCCCGGGACCTGATCATATAACAGCAGAAGTTTTACAGAATTTGGAAAAGGAAATTTTGGGGCAATTGTGTGATCTACTTAATCATTGTTTAATATCTGGGAAAGTGCCATACTGTTGGAAGGAAGCAACAATAGTCATATTGAAAAAAGATAAAGACAGAGATCCAACAAATCCAAAGACGTATCGGCCGATTTGCCTGTTGAATACATTGGGAAAGGTGCAAGAAATATTACTGCATAAAAGGATTAATGAACACAGAATTATGAAAGGTATGACAGAAAAGCAATTCGGTTTTAGAAAGTTCTTTTCAACGGAGGATGCCATAAATCAAGCAATTAAGAAGGTGAATACATCCAATAAGAAATACGTAGTTGCAATGTTTGTTGATATAGCAGGCGCTTTCGATAATCTATGGTGGCCCCAGTTATTCAAGACTTTGAGAGATAAGCAATATCCCAAAAGCCTGTACAATATTTTAAGAGATTACTGTAAGGACAGACGTGTATACATATATGGTGAAAATAAAATGATAACTAAGGAGATATCAAAAGGCTGCCCTCAGGGATCAATTTTAGGTCCGACATTTTGGGACATATTAACCGAGCCTATGTTAGAATATATGAGTAAACTCCCATATGTGCTTGATATAATAGCATATGCAGATGACCTATTAATATTAGTCGAAGCAAACAGTAGATCAGAACTAGAAGAAAAGGCTAACAACACTTTGGAGCGTTTGGATAGTTGGTGTAAGGAAGTTAAATTGCAAGTTGCGCCACAAAAGTCGATGTTCATGATAATGAAAGGGACGCTAAAAAGGGATTCAATAATTAAACTGGCTGGAGTTAAAGTATGCAGGAAAAAGGTAGTGAAATATTTGGGGATTCACATAGATGAAAAACAGCTTTATAATACACATATAAATGAGGTTAAAAATAAAGCTAATAATGTGATGATGAAATTATCTAAT
Source organism: Mantis religiosa (assembly GCA_030765055.1). Classification (NCBI taxonomy): domain Eukaryota; kingdom Metazoa; phylum Arthropoda; class Insecta; order Mantodea; family Mantidae; genus Mantis; species Mantis religiosa. The sequence goes on from JAUKNK010000152.1 coordinate 527,543, forward strand.
CTTACGACCAGATAATTCAAGCTACCAACGGAGATAGTCAGTGTTTATCACATGAGTTTTATGGTGGGCATAACCGCATATGGAGCTGGAATCTGGGCACATAGATTGAGTAATACCAAAAATATAAAAGTACTTAGATCAACACAGAGAAGAGCTTTGCTTAGGATGACCGGTGCAGCTTCTACTACGGGAACAATGGCTCTGTTGGTGATTATGGCCATTTGGCCAATAGACTTATTAATTCTGATGAGAGCGGCATACTTTTGGTTGAAGAAAAGAGATCTAAAAAGAGTAGAGGATATCATTGGAGAATGTTGTAGGACCAAAACAGAAGTACGATGATGTTTAATACGACGATGGCAACAAGAATGGAATGAGATGACAATTAGCAGACGAACATACAATCTGTTTCCAAACATAAAAGAAAGGTTGAATCTCAAAAACATATTGCCCGGAAAGGGTGGCATATTATATATAGCAGGACACGGTTCATTTAACACATATTTTAAGAAGATATGGAAGATACCTAGCGATATCTGTGATGTATGTCAAGTGCAAGACTCACCAGAACATGTCATTTTTAATGTATTAAATATAAAGAGACTTTACAGGAATATAGAGAGTTACTAGCTGGGAAACAAGTATATAACATCATTAGATATGAATACGATCTTAAAATCTTAGAGAAGATGGTTCTCACAGTTTCTGACGTAGTAATGGAACAATATAAGATCAATAGACTTCAGAATCAGCCAAGACGCATACGTCAGCATAGACCCAATGGTGAACAGTCTGCAACTAGAAGTTCCAGTAGATTAAGACGACATCGGGAACTAGAAGTAGATAGGACACAGCTATAAGTATCTCAGGAAGAAGGATTAGACACAAATCAGGAAACTGTTTCGGATATAGAATGAAGACAGGTAGAAGGAGACGCAGTTATCAGAATCAGGAACAGGAAGCCAATATAGAGGAGACAGGCTAACAAACTAACAACTTAATGAATTTTGTAACTTCCCTTGTGGAGGATATTATATTAAAACATGTAATATAGGATTGTATCTGCAAAGATTATAATTTGTTATTGTTAAATCATATTAAATCATTAAATAAATCAAATAAAATTGTAAATAATCGTGTCCAGGTTTAGCATCTAGATGCCTGGACAATAGATTAGCAGATAATATTTTTTTTTGTCCACACCCCCAACTCAGGCCACTAGGTGTTCACCGGCGTCCCTCAGCTGGTCTTCTGTCTCCGGCGTAGCGGACACTCCTCGTTCTCGACGTCGTAATAGATGTTTCTTTGGCCGCCTCCATCCTTAATGCCGCTGTCAGCGCCTCGCGGATGGTTTTATATTCGCCGAGCATTAGGCGCTGACGAATCTCCGTGTCCCGTACCCCGTCTACAAAATGGTAGGCGGCTTCCCGGGATACGAACTCCAGTGGCAGGTCAACCAAGGCCTTGCTAGCCAGCTGCTCAATCGCTATGGCGAACTCCTGCAGCGTCTCCCCCAGCTGCTGTGACCTTGCCTTTAGCTGGCTGCGGTATGCTGCGGCTAAGCGGTGGTTCCCGAAGCGATTCTCCAGGGCCTCCCAGATGTCCTTGAACGCCGCCGTTGTCTGCACCGCGTTTAGGACTTCCGCGGCCCGTCCCTGGAGGCTGGCTATTAACTGTGTGGCCTCGTCCTCCGGTGACCATCTGTTGTGCTTGGTCACTGTGTCGAACTGGCGGCGGAAGCCCTCAAATGTTGACGCGCCGTCATATTTTGGAGGTTTGACGCGCGCCCCGATGATGTGTCGCGTCCCGGTGCGTCGGCCTTCAAATCCTTCAGTCTCCTGCCGACGACGTCATCCACCATGGCGTTCAGGGACTTGATGCTGCTGTCGGCCTTTCCCTCCAGGTTGTTTACGCGGTTCGCGAGGTCTTCGACGTCTTCAACGACGGCGTTGAAAGACTTGGCGTTATTGTCGGCCTTTTCCTCTAGGTCACTGAAGCGGTTCGCCAGGTCCTCGACGCGCTCGTCCACTTGGCCCATCCGCTTGCCCAGCTCCGTCACGTTATCCCTCACGCCGGCCAACTGTTCCTCAAATTTGGCGGCCAGGACCTCGTTCGCCTCCTTCATTTCCGTGGTCAGTTCGGCCATGTTTGCGGTCATTGTCGTGGCCAAGTTGTTATTTGTAGTCTCCAGCTTCGCGGCCAGGTTGTTATTTGCCGCTTCCGTTTTCGCTGTTAATTCGTTCATCTTCTGCAAAAGCAGATGTTGTTGTCGCGCTTCCTGACACCACTGTGACTTTGTGGGTTAGTGAAATGAAAAGTCCAATTGCACCACTTAAAAATGTTCCTTATTTCCACCGACTTACAGTTAAACACTTGCCAATTACACAGAATTACGTAATGCACACCATTATGATTCACCAATTCGTCCATTACAATTCCGCTGTACGCTCAAAATTACGTAAATTCTTCCGTTGCACAGTGTGCTCTTTCTTACACTAGCGCTGCACTCTTACAGCTGTTCGCCAAACACTGACTGACTGTCTCATTGAAGCCCTTTGTATAGGAATATCACTGTTTTTCTAGAAGTCTCTGGTTTTCTCCGAATCACCCGAAAGTTCCAGAGGACAGGAGAATGGGAGAGAAACGTCCAGGGACAAGTGACATTTCACTAATCACCCCTCAGTTAGTGACTGAGAATAATCGGGAGGCGTGGCTCGGCTGCCTCGGGTCCCTTCCAGCTGTCGCCGGTCGTGCCTTCCGCTAATTGGCTGACAATAATCATCATAATCTCCATAATCATCATAATTATCATAATCATAATAATAATCATCACAATCATAATAATCATCATAATCATCATAATAATCATCATAATCATAATAACAATCATCATAATCATAACAATAATATTAATCATCATAATCATATTAATAATCATAATAATAGTCATCATAATCATCATCATAATAATAGACATCATAATCATCATAATTATCATAATAATCATCATAATCATTCTTAATAATAATAATAATAATAATAATAATAATAATAATAATAATAATAATAATAATAATAATAATAATAATAATAATAATAATAATAATAATAATAATAATAATAATAATAATAATAATAATAATAATAATAATAATAATAATAATAATAATAATAATAATAATAATAATAATAATAATAATAATAATAATAATAATAATAATAATAATAATAATAATAATAATAATAATAATAATAATAATAATAATAATAATAATAATAATAATAATAATAATAATAATAATAATAATAATAATAATATTAATAATAATAATAATAATAATAGTAATAATAATAATAGTAATAATAATAATAGTAATAATAATAATAATAATAATAATAATAATAATAATAATAATAATAATAATAATAATAATAATAATAATAATAATAATAATAATAATAATAATAATAATAATAATAATAATAATAATAATAATAATAATAATAATAATAATAATAATAATAATAATAATAATAATAATAATAATAATAATAATAATAATAATAATAATAATAATAATAATAATAATAATAATAATAATAATAATAATAATAATAATAATAATAATAATAATAATAATAATAATAATAATAATAATAATAATAATAATAATAATAATAATAATAATAATAATAGTAATAATAATAATAGTAATAATAATAATAGTAATAATAGTAGTAGTAATAATAGTAGTAGTAATAATAGTAGTAGTAATAATAGTAGTAGTAATAATAGTAGTAGTAATAATAGTAGTAGTAATAATAGTAGTAGTAATAATAGTAGTAGTAATAATAGTAGTAGTAATAATAGTAGTAGTAATAATAGTAGTAGTAATAATAGTAGTAGTAATAATAGTAGTAGTAATAATAGTAGTAGTAATAATAGTAGTAGTAATAATAGTAGTAGTAATAATAGTAGTAGTAATAATAGTAGTAGTAATAATAGTAGTAGTAATAATAGTAGTAATAATAATAGTAGTAATAATAATAGTAATAATAATAATAGTAATAATAATAGTAATAATAATAGTAATAATAATAGTAATAATAATAGTAATAATAATAGTAATAATAATAATAATAATAATAATAATAATAATAATAATAATAATAATAATAATAATAATAATAATAATAATAATAATAATAATAATAATAATAATGATAATAATAATGATAATAATAATGATAATAGTAATGATAATAGTAATGATAATAGTAATATTAATAGTAATAATAATAATAATAATAATAATAATAATAATAATAATAATAATAATAATAATAATAATAATAATAATAATAATAATAATAATAATAATAATAATAATAATAATAATAATAATAATAATAATAATAATAATAATAATAATAATAATAATAATAATAATAATAATAATAATAATAATAATAATAATAATAATAATAATAATAATAATAATAATAATAATAATAATAGTAATAATAATAGTAATAATAGTAATAGTAATAATAGTAATAGTAATAATAGTAATAGTAATAATAGTAATAGTAATAATAATAGTAATAGTAATAGTAATAGTAATAATAATAATAGTAATAATAGTAATAGTAATAATAGTAATAGTAATAATAGTAATAGTAATAATAGTAATAGTAATAATAGTAATAGTAATAATAGTAATAGTCATCATCGTAATAGTCATCATCGTAATAGTCATCATCGTAATAGTCATCATCGTAATAGTCATCATCGTAATAGTCATCATCGTAATAGTCATCATCGTAATAGTCATCATCGTAATAATAATCATCGTAATAATAATCATCGTAATAATAATCATAATCATCATAATCATAATCATCATAATCATAATCATAATAATCATAATCATAATCATAATCATAATAATCATAATCATAATAATCATAATCATAATAATCATAATCATAATAATCATAATCATAATAATCATAATAATAATCATAATAATAATCATAATAATAATAATAATAATAATAGTGATAATAATAATAGTGATAATAATAATAGTGATAATAATAATAGTGATAATAATAATAGTGATAATAATAATAGTGATAATAATAATAGTGATAATAATAATAGTGATAATAATAATAGTGATAATAATAATAGTGATAATAATAATAGTGATAATAATAATAGTGATAATAATAATAGTGATAATAATAATAGTGATAATAATAATAGTGATAATAATAAAAGTGATAATAATAATAGTGATAATAATAGTAGTGATAATAATAGTAATGATAATAATAGTAATGATAATAATAGTAATGATAATAGTAATAATGATAATAGTAATAATAATAGTAATAATAATAATAGTAATAATAATAATAATAATAATAATAATAATAATAATAATAATAATAATAATAATAATAATAATAATAATAATAATAATAATAATAATAATAATAATAATAATAATAATAATAATAATAATAATAATAATAATAATAATAATAATAATAATAATAATAATAATAATAATAATAATAATAATAATAATAATAATAATAATAATAATAATAATAATAATAATAATAATAATAATAATAATAATAATAATAATAATAATAATAATAATAATAATAATAATAATAATAATAATAATAATAATAATAATAATAATAATAATAATAATAATAATAATAATAATAATAATAATAATAATAATAATAATAATAATAATAATAATAATAATAATAATAATAATAATAATAATAATAATAATAATAATAATAATAATAATAATAATAATAATAATAATAATAATAATAATAATAATAATAATAATAATAATAATAATAATAATAATAATAATAATAATAATAATAATAATAATAATAATAATAATAATAATAATAATAATAATAATAATAATAATAATAATAATAATAATAATAATAATAATAATAATAATAATAATAATAATAATAATAATAATAATAATAATAATAATAATAATAATAATAATAATAATAATAATAATAATAATAATAATAATAATAATAATAATAATAATAATAATAATAATAATAATAATAATAATAATAATAATAATAATAATAATAATAATAATAATAATAATAATAATAATAATAATAATAATAATAATAATAATAATAATAATAATAATAATAATAATAATAATAATAATAATAATAATAATAATAATAATAATAATAATACTAATCATCATCATAATAATAATTGTTATAATGGTAATAACGATAATAACGATAATAATAATGGTAATAATGGTAATAATGATAATAATGATAATAATAATGATAATAATAATGATACTAATAATGATACTAATGATGATACTAATGATGATAATTGATGATGATAATTGATGATAATAATTGATGATAATAAATGATGATAATATATGATGATAATAAATGATGATAATAAATGATGATAATAAATGATGATAATAAATGGTGATAATAAATGATGTTAATAAATGATGATAATAAATGATGATAATAAATGATGATAATAAATGATGATAATAATGATGATAATAATGATGATAATAATGATGATAATAATGATGATAATAATGATGATAATGATGATGAGAATGATAATGAGATAACGTAAGTTTTCACGGCCGGTTGTTTCCGGGCTATTTTGCCGCGGTCTGTTGGAGTAAGAACCAAACGTTTCGTCCACAACTACGGCAGACATCATCAGTGGCGCGGTCGAAGCTTTCTTGGAGAGAGTTTGGCTGCGTCTGAAGCGTTCAGAGGTAGTCCTAGTCGGGCGGGGCTATCCCCGACCGGGTGTCTTATGCCGCAGTACCTAGCTGCTTTGCGGCTTAACCTGCGAAATGAGCTAGTAGTTCCATTTTCTGCTGGGGTGTTTGAAATTTTTGAATGTTTGAAATGGGTTGCCCCTCTTGTCGTGGGCAGCTGCACTTAATCGTTCTCCCTTTTTGGGAGACACGATTTAGTTTTTTTTGCTCCGTTTTGGCTACGGGTTGTGTAGCGCTTGGTCCTTCGGCGTAAAAATTGGTCCCAGTGACATCTCTGGTTTTCCTTGGGTTACCGAAGGGGTCCCAGGACGTCTCTCGGCAGTCTGAAGGACGGCAAGCGTCTTTGATCTCTCGGGTCATACCTTCCCAGGGAGTTCACTAAAGGGTTGGGATGAATTTGGATTTTGTCGTACATTGATCGTGCCCTCTCGCGAATGACATCGACAATGTACGGGATCTGGGAGTGCTCATGTAGGATATGAGCCGGAAATCTCCAGCCTGTAACGTAGATGATGCGGAGTACCTTGTTCTGCAGCGTCTGGAGCCTGACGAAAGTGGTATTAGCCACTATTCCCCAGATCTCACAGCCGTACAGTATCATAGGCAGAATGATCGCCCGATACAGTTGGAGTTTGAGTCGGATCGGCATGGTTGATCTGAAAATAGGGTATAGGCTCCAGAGTGCGACGTGCCCCAGCTGGACCTTACCCTTTTCGTGCGGAACAAAAGTTAACTTACGGTCCAGCGTCACCCCGAGATACTTCGCCGTTTGCACCCATGGGATTCGACGGCGCCGTAACACGAAGTTCTGCTGCAACCGGTTGGCTATGGTTTTCGCCAGGAGAATAGCAGAGCTCTTCTCCGTATTAATTGCCATTCGCCATTTTGCGCTACATTCGCCAATGGCCTGGAGCTGGGTTTGGATTTGCCGGAAGCTGTACCGTGTATTCCTATTGACTGCGAAGATCATGAGATCGTCCGCATACAGACAGGTTTGGGTGTTGTGGTGCGTTGGAATGTCGGCCATGTAAGCTGCGAAGAGCGCCGGCGACAGCACGCTGCCTTCCGGCACTCCAGCGCCAATGGGCCGCTCTGTGGACAGTGCCCCCTCCAAGTTTACCCGGAAGCTTCGGTTTCAGAGGAAACCGGCCACCAAGTAAATGTATGGAGGAGGGATCTGATGCTCTAGGAGCTTGTAAATTAGCCCCTCGTGCCAGGTTGTGGCGAATGCCTTCTCCACGTCAAGCAGCACTGCTACCGTTTTAGACCTTTCCTGGTATCCCAGGGAGGCCTTCTCGGCAACCCGCAGTAGCTGCTCGGTCGTGGAGTGGCCAGAACGGAATCCAAACTGGTGTTCCGGGATTAGGCCCCTTTCCTCTAGATGAGGAAGAAGCCGGGAGAGGAGCAGTTTTTCGAATACCTTCGATAAAACTGGGAGAAGCCTGATAGAGCGGTAACTGGAAGGAAAAACCGGATTTTTCCCGGGCTTTAAAACGCACACCACACGCGCCTCCTTCCAGATAGCTGGAAAGTGGCGCATGCATAGGCACGCATTATAAATCCGGGTTAAGTGAATCACGGCTCTTCCTGGAAGGTGCTTGAGCATTTCCGCGGTCACACGGTCCTGCCCAGGTGCTTTGTTGTTTCTTAGAGAGTTAAGCGTGGTCGCTAACTCTCTAGGGGTAACGATGGGAATGTGGAACTCCTCGTGGTCAGGGGGCGGAGCTTCTAGGAAGTCCTCCACCACCTGTTCCACGAGGTCAGCATGGTCATCGTCCATTGGCTCTACCCTGGGTTGGAATTGAGCCTCCAGATAATCTGCTAGTGCATCTGCCTTTTCTTTCGACTCGTAGACGAGTCGACCTCTAGGCCTATGTAGGGGATGCTGGTGTACTGTTCTGTCTTTCCGCAGGCTACGGACTATTCGCCACGGTTTTCTCTCCTGGAGATTGGTTTGCCTTAACATGTTTTCCCAGGCCTCTTTGCGGTGTGCTCTTAGGAGTCGTCTTGCCAGGGATTTGAACCTCTGGTGTACTTCTCCTATCCTGGGATGGCGAAATCTCTGCCACAGCTTTCTTACGGCGTTTTTAGCCCTTATGAGTTGTTTGATGGGTCCTGGGATATCTGTGGGGTTTGGCGTGTCTATTGGAATGCGGTGTGTGTGAGCACGGACCGCGTTGAGGATGGATGTGGAGAACTCCCTGGCTGCCGCCTCGAGTGACTCCACAGAGTCGATTCGAGGGCGGGCTTCCACGGAGTTTTGGATGTGAAGAATGGCGGCATCCCAGTCGACTTCATCCACCCAGTCAGCCGTTCCCAGAGCTGCGACGGTAACGTCTGAATTGATCACAACTGGGTTGTGGTCAGAATCCAGAGCATTCACCGCCGTGAGGTCCAGATGAAATGGAATGTTCTTGGTGATTGCGAAGTCTATGACGTCCGCCCTGCCACGAGGCGGGAAGTGCGTTGGACCCCGCGGGCCATGCGCATGAAGGGTTGGGTCTCCGCTGATGAGACGGTAGATGCTCCTTCCTCTATCATTCTGGATGCGGCTGTTCCATCCTGGGTGTTTGGCATTGATGTCGCCAGCTATGCACACTCGGTGGTCTAGGTTGAGGAGTGCCCTGTAATCCGCTTCATAGAAGGGATGGTTGGGCGGGTCATACACCGCCACAAGCACTAGGTCTGAACCGCCCAAGGAGAGCCTTATGGCGGTCGCCTCCAAGTGTTGAAGCGGAGGGATGGTAATGGGAGTATGGGTGATGTGGTTTTTGATGAATATAGCTGTACCGCCGCCCCGTCGGCCGACTCTATCGGCTCGGTGGACGGCGTAATTTGGCAAGTTAAATTGGACACCAGCATGCAGGTGCGTTTCGCATACCATAAGGAGGTCAATCCCGTGGTCACTTACAAACTCCAAGATGCCCGGTCTCTGTTCCCGGACTCCGTTTGCGTTCCAGAACGCGGCTGTCAATGTTCGCTGAGTTTTTCTCAACGCCATTTACGAGCTGGAGTCAGGGAAGAGGAGCCGTGCAGTCTGTTGCAAAATGCTGTGTTTTTGCATAGCAGGGATGCGGGGATCTGTCAGTTGCTCCGTGCAGCGCCTCAGAATGGGGAGGGAGCGATGAATTAGTTCGGCGAACCAGGCAGAAAGCTCATGGAACTCCGCCAAGTCCTCATTTGAGACGCCAGTGTCCCAAACCGGCGCAGCTGCCGTGGGGAGGGGTGCCTCTCCCTCATTGGCTGCTGCAGCCACTGTGGCTGGAACTGGTAGAGGGGGGAGAGCAGTGGCAGCAGGGCCGCTCTGTCTCCCCACAGATTCTGGGGCGGACTGCCCGGCCGTTGCTGCCGCAGTTGCCGGGCTGCGGTGGCCTTCTTCTGACGAGGAGGCCGTTGTGGTTTTGCTGCAGATGCAGCTGGTGTTTGTTTGGCGGTAGCTCCAGAGCTTTCTGACTGGTCGCTGCCGGAGTCTGGCCTGCCTCGGCCTGCTGCAGCACTTGTTCGTGCTTGCGCAGCGCCTGGGTAAAACTGACTCCAGGCCGAACTTGTGCTGGCTCCCTGGTTGTGTTTCTGCCCTGTCTTGCCTGCACTATACGCAGTCTAGCGGGACAGCTGCCGTAGATGCCTATGTGGGCTTCTCAGCAATTGGCACACTTTTTGTCCTCTCTGGGGTTCGGGCATTCATTCACATGGTGTTGGTCTACACATCGTATGCAGGCTGTCCTCCTCTCGCACGCATGGCTAGAGTGGTGGAAGCCCAAACATCTGTAGCATTGGGCTGGTCCCTCTCTGCCACTGTACGGTTCGATTCTGATCTTTGTGTTATAGAGATGGGACACCTCGTCGCTTTTGGGAAGACCATCTCCCTCCTTCTCCACTATTACGAGGAATAGTGGCATGGGGGTCCTTACGGGCTCCTTGCCTTCCTCGCGGACTGACCTGGTCAGCTGGACCACGGTACGCGGCGTAATGCCGTGTTCTTCCGCCAGGCCTACCTTAATATCCTCCGGGTCGGTGTCAGAGCCAAGACCTCGGATGACTCTGCGCACCACGTTAGGTCACTGCAGCGAGAACGTGTGGAATTCTATCCCCGCCTCGCGCAGCACCCCCTGGTGGCTTCATGGTCCTCCGGGGTCGTTGTCTTTATGATCACCCGACTTGGAAAACGGGTGGCCTGGAAGCCAGTCTGGAGCTTTGCCCTCAGTTCCCTCATAACCTTTATATGTTTGGGGAATGGGTCCGACACAATTGGCGGAATTCTGGCCGTCTTTTGTGTGCGGGGGCTCCTGGCGTCCGCGTGCACTGTAGGGGAGCTGGGGGCAGCACCATCCGGCTTCGAACCGGAGGGTCTTTTGCGCCTTCCCTGCACGGTGACAAATCCTTCGGCGTCTGTGTCGCTCTCCGGTAGGGGAGTTGAGACGCCCTGGAGGGGGATGACGGGATTGGAGCTCCCTGGTTTGGGGACCGGGGAGATCGGGACAGCTATCCCTTGGTTAAGAAAGCGGGAGGCCTTCTTCTGCTTCTTTTGTGCCTGGGCCTTGGCCTTCACGAGATTTAGCCGTGGGCCGCAAGAGGATGAGGATGCAGAGGTTCTACAGCTCATTCCGTCAGGACTTACCTGGCGGCTGGTACTTGGCATGTCTTTGTCATTTGCAGGTGCCATCCGGCTCCCCACAGAGGGTCGAGCGCTTTTACAGGCCCCTATTTGGGTGGACCCCGGGTCCCAACCTAAGTCGGGACCCTTGGCTTTGAACTTGTGGGCCTGCAGTTTTCGTTTGTCCGTCTGTCGGTCCCAAGTACTGTCTTCCTCTGGACTCTGGCACCGGAGTTGCTGCCGAGGGAGTAGCTCTCGCGCTAACTCTAGCAGATCTGCTAGGAGAGGGTTGGCTGGGCTGCTGCTGCTTGCCAGTGCAGATGAAGGCACTGCCGGCTCTGTGAAGGCAGACGCTGCTGCGCCTGCAGATGAAGGCTCTACTGCGCAGGCTACGCTGCGCAGGGAGAAGAAGGCGCTGCTTCGCCTAGCTGCTGCTTTGCTGCTGGGCCCAGTCGAGCACACGCGTTGTACAGTCCACGTGTGTGACTGGCCTACGGTGCGGATGAGTCGAAGAGACACGAGTTGTATAGTCCAAATGCCTGCAGTCAACTCCCGATCTCGAATGGAATTGACCTGAAACGTTCAACAGACCAGCAGAAGAGACGAGTCGTCCAGGTTCACCTGGACGGATTGTTTGCTGCCCAGCACCTAGCCGCTTCTAGCGTCTTTATCTGGGCAGTATAGAAGAGTCATTAGTGTCGCAGGCGATTGTTTTGGGCAGTGGACATATCTAGCCTTGGTGAGCGCCGTCACCCCGTGAAGGGGTGATGCGCCAATGCTGGCTGTGCTCTTCCGCCTGCTGGGAGGCATCTGAGCACAGTCCGCTAAACAGGCTAGAGGGAAAGGATCCGTGTTACTGTATAAAGTTTACCTAGCCCATTACTGGGCTTAGGAAGTTGGAGTCAGGGGAATGTGGCCCTGTTAAGTGCTAGGTACCCAAGGCATCTTTGGGTAGCCGATAGCTTGGTCGCCGGCGAGGAACCCTATGGTCGTAACGGCCTAGGGTATTCACCAGTATGTTGGGGTGGGAGTCCAGCTTATCGTAGATGGTGCGGGATCTCTCCCGCACCACGTCAACGATATACGGGACCCCAGAGTGAGTGTGTAGGATGTGGACGGAAATCTCCGCCCGGTATCGTAGATCATGCGCAAAGCCCTGTTCTGGACGTACTGGAGTCTGCGAATATTGGTGGGAGCCGCTGATCCCCAGACTTCGCAGCCGTACAGAATCAGGGGCGGTATGATCGCCCGATATAGGCGCAGTTTGGGGTGAGTAGGCATGGTGGACTTAAAAATGGAGTATAGCTGTGTTAATGTTGCATGCCCTTGTCCGGCTTTGACCCGGATATGAGGTGCGTAGGTGAGTCCGCGATCCAGGTGGACGCCATGGTATTTGGCAGTGGGAACCCAAGGGATTTGCCTCTGCCTCAACCTCAGCGACCAGTCTGGTCGCATAGCTCGGACCTTAGCCAGGAGAAGTGCAGAGCTCTTCTCGGGGCTAATGGCCATTCTCCACATCTCACTCCAAAAGCCAATGGCTCGGAGTTGGCGCTGCAGCGGAGGATGACAATATCGTAAGTTTTTGTTATGTGCCATTATGAGGACGTCGTCAGCATATTGGCACGTAACAGTCTGTGGTTCCAAGGGTAAGTCAGACATGTAGGCCGCAAAGAGTATCGGGGACAGTACACTGCCCTCCGGGACTCCCGCGGCTATTGGTCTGATAGATGACGTCCTTCCTTCCACTCTCACCCTGAAAGTGCGGTTTCTGAGGAAACTACTAATCAGGGCCAGATAGGGAGGAGGTAGGTTGGCCTCCCTGAGTTTGTACAGTAGGACTTGGTGCCAGGTTGTGGCAAAGGCTTTCTCTACGTCTAGCAGCACCGCGACTGTCTTGAGGTTTTCCTGGAAACCCAGGGCTGTCCTCTCGGCCAGGCGCAGTAGCTGTAGGGTCGTGGAGTGTCCATGACGAAAACCAAACTGGTGATCGAGTAGGAGCTGCCTTTCCTCGAAGAGAGGGGTCAGGCGGGATAGGAGCAACCGCTCAAATAGTTTTGAGATGGTTGGGAGAAGACTTATGGATCGGTAGCTAGACGGAAAGACCGGATCCTTGCCGGGCTTCAGGATGCACACCACTCTCGCCTCTTTCCAGCAAGCCGGGAAGTGGTGGAGGTGGAGGCACGCATTGAAGATCCGCGTCAAGTGGATAACGGCCCTCTTGGGAAGGTGCTGGAGCATGAGTGCGCTAACACCGCCATGTCCAGGGGATTTGCTGGGTTTCATTTTTCGGATTTCAGCAGTCACCGCCTTTGGGGTGACTATTGGGATATGGATCGCCTCATGGCGCCGCTGTGGCTCCTCATAGAGGTCTTCCACAGCAGCCTCCACGAGGTCAGTAAAGTCTTCGTCCTGTGGGTCCTCCCTCGGCTCAAATGGTTCTCATTTCCTCCGCCTTTCCTTCCTCTACCTAGTCCGTCACCAACAGCACCTTCAAGCGAAGAGACTGGTTCTCATCTCCTCCGCCATTCCTTCCTCTACCTAGTCCGTCGCCAACAGCACCTTCAATCGAAGAGACTGGTTCTCATTTCCTCCGCCATTCCTTCCTCTACCTAGTCCGTCACCAACAGCACCTTCAAACGAAGAGACTGGTTCTCATCTCCTCCGCCATTCCTTCCTCTACATAGTCCGTCGCCAACAGCACCTTCAAACGAAGAGATTGGTTCTCATCTCCTCCGCCATCTCTTCCTTTTAAGGTGCTGTTGGCGACGGACTAAGTGGTGGAGGGGAAAACCAGTCGCTTACTTTTAAGGTCCCGTTGGTGACGGACTAGGTAGAGGAAGGAATGCCGGAGGAGATGAGAACCAGTCTGTTCGTTTGAAGGTGCTGTTGGCGACGGACTAGGTAGAGGAAGGAATGGCGGAGGAGATGAGAACCAGTCTCTTCGTTTGAAGGTGCTGTTGGCGACGGACTAGGTAGAGGAAGGAATGGCGGAGGAGATGAGAACCAGTCTCTTCGTTTGAAGGTGCTGTTGGTGACGGACTAGGTAGAGGAAGGAATGGCAGAGGAGATGAGAACCAGTCTCTTTCTTTGAAGGTGCTGTTGGTGACGAACTAGTTAGAGGAAGGAATGGCGGAGGAGATGAGAACCAGTCTCTTCGTTTGAAGGTGCTGTTGGCGACGGACTAGGTGGAGGAGGGAATGGCGGAGGAGATGAGAACCAGTCTCTTCCTTTGAAGGTGCTGTTGGCGACGGACTAGGTGGAGGAGGGAATGGCGGAGGAGATGAGAACCAGTCTCTTCTTTTGAAGGTGCTGTTGGTGACGAACTAGGTAGAGGAAGGAATGGCGGAGGAGATGAGAACCAGTCTCTTCTTTTGAAGGTGCTGTTGGTGACGAACTAGGTAGAGGAAGGAATGGCGGAGGAGATGAGAACCAGTCTCTTCTTTTGAAGGTGCTGTTGGTGACGGACTAGGTACAGGAAGGAATGGCGGAAGAGATGAGAACCAGTCTCCTCGTTTGAAGGTGCTGTTGGGGACTGACTAGGTAGAGGAAGGAATGGCGGAGGAGATGAGAACCAGTCTCTTCGTTTGAAGGTGCTGTTGGCGACGTACTAGGTAGAGGAAGGAATAGCGGAGGAGATGAGAACCAGTCTCTTCGTTTGAAGGTGCTGTTGGCGACGTACTAGGTAGAGGAAGGAATAGCGGAGGAGATGAGAACCAGTCTCTTCGTTTGAAGGTGCTGTTGTCGACGGACTAGGTAGAGGAAGGAATAGCGGAGGAGATGAGTACCAGTCTCTTCTTTTCAAGGTGCTGTTGGTGACGGACTAGGTAGAGGAAGGAATGGCGGAAGAGATGAGAACCAGTCTCTTCCTTTGAAGGGGCTGTTGGCGACTGACTAGGTGGAGGAGGGAATGGCGGAGGAGATGAGAACCAGTCTCTTCGTTTGAAGGTGCTGTTGGCGACGGACTAGGTTGAGGAGGGAATGGCGGAGGAGATGAGAACCAGTCTCTTTCTTTGAAGGTGCTGTTGGCAACGGACTAGGTAGAGGAAGGAATGGCGGAGGAGATGAGAACCAGTCTCTTCGTTTGAAGGTGCTGTTGGCGACGGACTAGGTGGAGGAGGGAATGGCGGAGGAGATGAGAACCAGTCTCTTCGTTTGAAGGTGCTGTTGGCGACGGACTGGGTAGAGGAAGGAATGGCGGAGGAGATGAGAACCTGTCTCTTCCTTTGAAGGTGCTGTTGGCGACGGACTAGGTGGAGGAGGGAATGGCGGAGGAGGTGAGGACCAGTCTCTTTCTTTGAAGGTGCTGTTGGTGACGAACTAGGTAGAGGAAGGAATGGCGGAGGAGATGAGTACCAGTCTCTTCGTTTGAAGGTGCTGTTGGCGACGGACTAGATGGAGGAGGGAATGGCGGTGGAGATGAGAACCAGCCTCTTTCGTTGAAGGTTCTGTTGGTAACGGACTAGGTGGAGGAGGGAATGGAGGAGGAGATGAGAACCAGTCTCTTTCTTTGAAGGTGCTGTTGGCGACGGACTAGGTGGAGGAGGGAATGGCGGAGGAGATGAGAACCAGTCTCTTTCTTTGAAGGTGCTGTTGGCGACGGACTAGGTGGAGGAGGGAATGGAGGAGGAGATGAGAACCAGTCTGTTTCTTGGAAGGTGCTGTTGGCGATGGACTAGGTAGAGGAGGGAATGGCGGAGGAGATGAGAACCAGTCTCTTCCTTTGAACGTGCTGTTGGCGACGAACTAGATAGAGGAGGGAATGGCGGAGAAGATGAGAACCAGTCTCTTTCTTTGAAGGTGCTGTTGTCGACGGACTAGGTGGAGGAGGGAATGGAGGAGGAGATGAGAACCAGTCTCTTTCTTTGAAGGTGCTGTTGGCGACGGACTAGGTAGAGGAGGGAATGGAGGAGGAGATGAGAACCAGTCTCTCTCTTTGAAGGTGCTGTTGGCGACGAACTAGGTAGAGGAGGGAATGGCGGAGGAGATGAGAACCAGTCTCTTTCTTTGAAGGTTCTGTTGGTAACGGACTGGGTGGAGGAGGGAATGGAGGAGGAGATGAGAACCAGTCTCTTTTTTTGAAGGTTCTGTTGGTAACGGACAAGGTAGAGGAGCGAATGGCGGAGGAGATGAGAACCAGTCTCTTCCTTTGAAGGTGCAGTTGGTGACAAACTAGGTAGAGGAAGGAATGGTGGAGGAGATGAGAACTTGTCTCTTCCCTTGAAGGTGCTGTTGGCGACGGACTAGGTAGAGGAAGGAATGGCGGAGGAGATGAGAACCAGTCTCTTCGTTTGAAGGTGCTGTTGGCGACGGACTAGATGGAGGAGGGAATGGCGGAGGAGATGAGAACCAGTCTCTTCGTTTGAAGGTGCTGTTGGCGGCGGACGAGGTAGAGGAAGGAATGGCGGAGGAGATGAGAAACTGTCTCTTCCTTTGAAGGTGCTGTTGGCGACGGACTAGGTAGAGGAAGGAATGGCGGAGGAGATGAGAACCAGTCTCTTCGTTTGAAGGTGCTGTTGGCGACGGACTAGGTAGAGGAAGGAATGGTGGAGGAGATGAGAACCAGTCTCTTCGTTCCAAGGTGCTGTTGGCGACGGACTAGGTAGGGGAAGGAATGGTGGAGGAGATGAGAACCAGTCTCTTCGTTTGAAGGTGCTGTTGGCGACGGACTAGGTAGGGGAAGGAATGGTGGAGGAGATGAGAACCAGTCTCTTCGTTTGAAGGTGCTGTTGGCGACGAACTAGGTAGAGGAAGGAATGGTGGAGGAGATGAGAACCAGTCTCTTTCTTTGAAGGTGCTGTTGGCGACGGACTAGGTAGGGGAAGGAATGGCGGAGGAGATGAGAAACTGTCTCTTCGTTTGAAGGTGCTGTTGGTGACGAACTAGGTAGAGCAAGGAATGGCGGAGGAGATGAGAACCAGTCTCTTCGTTTGAAGGTGCTGTTGGCGACGGACTAGGTAGAGGAAGGACTGGCGGAGGAGATGAGAACCAGTCTCTTCGTTTGAAGGTGCTGTTGGCGACGGACTAGGTGGAGGAGGGAATGGCGGAGGAGATGAGAACCAGTCTCTTCGTTTGAAGGTGCTGTTGGTGACGATCTAGGTAGAGGAAGGAATGGCGGAGGAGATGAGAACCAATCTCTTCGTGTGAAGGTGCTGTTGGCGACGGACTAGGTAGAGGAAGGAATGGCGGAGGAGATGAGAACCAGTCTCTTCGTTTGAAGGTGCTGTTGGCGACGGACTAGGTAGAGGAAGGAATGGCGGAGGAAATGAGAACCAGTCTCTTCGTTTGAAGGTGCTGTTGGCGACGGACTAGGTAGAGGAAGGAATGGCGGAGGAGATGAGAACCAGTCTCTTCGCTTGAAGGTGCTGTTGGTGACGGACTAGGTAGAGGAAGGAAAGGCGGAGGAAATGAGAACCAGTCTCTTCCTTTTAAGGTGCTGTTGGCGACGGACTAAGTGGTGGAGTGGAAAACCAGTCGCTTACTTTTAAGGTCCCGTTGATGACGGACTAGGTAGAGGAAGGAATGGCGGAGGAGATGAGAACCAGTCTGTTCGTTTGAAGGTGCTGTTGGCGACGGACTAGGTAAAGGAAGGAATGGCGGAGGAGATGAGAACCAGTCTCTTCGTTTGAAGGTGCTGTTGGTGACGAACTAGTTAGAGGAAGGAATGGCGGAGGAGATGAGAACCAGTTTCTTCGTTTGAAGGTGCTGTTGGCGACGGACTAGGTGGAGGAGGGAATGGCGGAGGAGATGAGAACCAGTCTGTTCGTTTGAAGGTGCTGTTGGCGACGGACTAGGTAGAGGAAGGAATGGCGGAGGAGATGAGAACCCGTCTCTTCGTTTGAAGGTGCTGTTGGCGACGGACTAGGTAGAGGAAGGAATGGCGGAGGAGATGAGATCCAGTCTCTTCGTTTGAAGGTGCTGTTGGTGACGGACTAGGTAGAGGAAGGAATGGCAGAGGAGATGAGAACCAGTCTCTTTCTTTGAAGGTGCTGTTGGTGACGAACTAGTTAGAGGAAGGAATGGCGGAGGAGATGAGAACCAGTCTCTTCGTTTGAAGGTGCTGTTGGCGACGGACTAGGTGGAGGAGGGAATGGCGGAGGAGATGAGAACCAGTCTCTTCCTTTGAAGGTGCTGTTGGCGACGGACTAGGTGGAGGAGGGAATGGCGGAGGAGATGAGAACCAGTCTCTTCTTTTGAAGGTGCTGTTGGTGACGAACTAGGTAGAGGAAGGAATGGCGGAGGAGATGAGAACCAGGCTCTTCTTTTGAAGGTGCTGTTGGTGACGAACTAGGTAGAGGAAGGAATTGCGGAGGAGATGAGAACCAGTCTCTTCTTTTGAAGGTGCTGTTGGTGACGGACTAGGTAGAGGAGGGAATGGCGGAGGAGATGAGAACCAGTCTCTTCGTTTGAAGGTGCTGTTGGCGACGGACTAGGTAGAGGAAGGAATGGCGGAAGAGATGAGAACCAGTCTCTTCGTTTGAAGGTGCTGGTGGCGACGGACTAGGTAGAGGAAGGAATGGCGGAGGAGATGAGAACCAGTCTCTTCGCTTGAAGGTGCTGTTGGTGACGGACTAGGTAGAGGAAGGAAAGGCGGAGGAAATGAGAACCAGTCTCTTCCTTTTAAGGTGCTGTTGGCGACGGACTAAGTGGTGGAGTGGAAAACCAGTCGCTTACTTTTAAGGTCCCGTTGGTGACGGACTAGGTAGAGGAAGGAATGGCGGAGGAGATGAGAACCAGTCTGTTCGTTTGAAGGTGCTGTTGGCGACGGACTAGGTAAAGGAAGGAATGGCGGAGTAGATGAGAACCAGGCTCTTCGTTTGAAGGTGCTGTTGGTGACGAACTAGTTAGAGGAAGAAATGGCGGAGGAGATGAGAACCAGTTTCTTCGTTTGAAGGTGCTGTTGGCGACGGACTAGGTGGAGGAGGGAATGGCGGAGGAGATGAGAACCAGTCTGTTCGTTTGAAGGTGCTGTTGGCGACGGACTAGGTAGAGGAAGGAATGGCGGAGGAGATGAGAACCCGTCTCTTCGTTTGAAGGTGCTGTTGGCGACGGACTAGGTAGAGGAAGGAATGGCGGAGGAGATGAGATCCAGTCTCTTCGTTTGAAGGTGCTGTTGGTGACGGACTAGGTAGAGGAAGGAATGGCAGAGGAGATGAGAACCAGTCTCTTTCTTTGAAGGTGCTGTTGGTGACGAACTAGTTAGAGGAAGGAATGGCGGAGGAGATGAGAAACAGTCTCTTCGTTTGAAGGTGCTGTTGGCGACGGACTAGGTGGAGGAGGGAATGGCGGAGGAGATGAGAACCAGTCTCTTCCTTTGAAGGTGCTGTTGGCGACGGACTAGGTGGAGGAGGGAAAGGCGGTGGAGATGAGAACCAGTCTCTTCTTTTGAAGGTGCTGTTGGTGACGAACTAGGTAGAGGAAGGAATGGCGGAGGAGATGAGAACCAGTCTCTTCTTTTGAAGGTGCTGTTGGTGACGAACTAGGTAGAGGAAGGAATGGCGGAGGAGATGAGAACCAGTCTCTTCTTTTGAAGGTGCTGTTGGTGACGGACTAGGTAGAGGAGGGAATGGCGGAGGAGATGAGAACCAGTCTCTTCGTTTGAAGGTGCTGTTGGCGACGGACTAGGTAGAGGAAGGAATGGCGGAAGAGATGAGAACCAGTCTCTTCGTTTGAAGGTGCTGTTGGGGACTGACTAGGTAGAGGAAGGAATGGCGGAGGAGATGAGAACCAGTCTCTTCGTTTGAAGGTGCTGTTGGCGACGGACTAGGTGGAGGAAGGAATGGCGGAGGAGATGAGAACCAGTCTCTTCGTTTGAAGGTGCTGTTGGTGACGGACTAGGTAGAGGAAGGAATAGCGGAGGAGATGAGAACTAGTCTCTTCGTTTGAAGGTGCTGTTGTCGACGGACTAGGTAGAGGAAGGAATGCGTGAAGAGATGAGAACCAGTCTCTTCCTTTGAAGGGGCTGTTGGCGACTGACTAGGTGGAGGAGGGAATGGCGGAGGAGATGAGAACCAGTCTCTTCGTTTGAAGGTGCTGTTGGCGACGGACTAGGTTGAGGAAGTAATGGCGGAGGAGATGAGAACCAGTCTCTTTCTTTGAAGGTGCTGTTGGCGACGGACTAGGTAGAGGAAGGAATGGCGGAGGAGATGAGAATCAGTCTCTTCGTTTGAAGGTGCTGTTGGCGACGGACTAGGTGGAGGAGGGAATGGCGGAGGAGATGAGAACCAGTCTCTTCGTTTGAAGGTGCTGTTGGCGACGGACTAGGTAGAGGAAGGAATGGCGGAGGAGATGAGAACCTGTCTCTACCTTTGAAGGTGCTGTTGGCGACGGACTAGGTGGAGGAGGGAATGGCGGAGGAGGTGAGGACCAGTCTCTTTCTTTGAAGGTGCTGTTGGTGACGAACTAGGTAGAGGAAGGAATGGCGGAGGAGATGAGTACCAGTCTCTTCGTTTGAAGGTGCTGTTGACGACGGACTAGATGGAGGAGGGAATGGCCTTGGAGATGAGAACCAGCCTCTTTCTTTAAAGGTTCTGTTGGTGACGGACTAGGTGGAGGAGGGAATGGAGGAGGAGATGAGAACCAGTCTCTTTCTTTGAAGGTGCTGTTGGCGACGGACTAGGTGGAGGAGGGAATGGCGGAGGAGATGAAAACCAGTCTCTTTCTTTGAAGGTGCTGTTGGCGACGGACTAGGTGGAGGAGGGAATGGAGGAGGAGATGAGAACCAGTCTCTTTCTTTGAAGGTGCGGTTGGCGATGGACTAGGTAGAGGAGGGAATGGCGGAGGAGATGAGAACCAGTCTCTTTCTTTAAACGTGCTGTTGGCGATGAACTAGATAGAGGAGGGAATGGCGGAGAAGATGAGAACCAGTCTCTTTCTTTGAAGGTGCTGTTGGCGACGGACTAGGTGGAGGAGGGAATGGAGGAGGAGATGAGAACCAGTCTCTTTCTTTGAAGGTGCTGTTGGCGACGGACTAGGTGGAGGAGGGAATGGAGGAGGAGATGAGAACCAGTCTCTTTCTTTGAAGGTGCTGTTGGCGACGGACTAGGTGGAGGAGGGAATGGAGGAGGAGATGAGAACCAGTCTCTTTCTTTGAAGGTGCTGTTGGCGACGGACTAGGTGGAGGAGGGAATGGAGGAGGAGATGAGAACCAGTCTCTTTCTTTGAAGGTGCTGTTGGCGATGAACTAGATAGAGGAGGGAATGGTGGAGAAGATGAGAACCAGTCTCTTTCTTTGAAGGTGCTGTTGGCGACGGACTAGGTGGAGGAGGGAATGGAGGAGGAGATGAGAACCAGTCTCTTTCTTTGAAGGTGCTGTTGGCGACGGACTAGGTGGAGGAGGGAATGGCGGAGGAGATGAGAACCAGTCTCTTTCTTTAAACGTGCTGTTGGCGACGGACGAGGTGGAGGAGGGGAAAACCAGTCTCTTACTTTGAAGGTCCCTTTGGTGACGGACTAGGTAGAGGAAGGAATTGCGGAAGAGATGGGAAGCAGTCTCTTCCTTTGAAGGTGCTGTTGGCGACGAACTAGGTGGAGGAGGGGAAAACCAGTCTCTTCCTTTGAAGGTGCTGTTGGCGACGGACTAGGTGAAGGAGGGAATGGCGGAGGAGATGAGAACCAGTCTCTTCGTTTGAAGGTGCTGTTGGCGACGGACGAGGTGGGGGAGGGGAAAACCAGTCTCTTACTTTGAAGGTGCTGTTGGTGAGGGACTATGTAGAGGAAGGAATGGCGGAAGAGATGAGAACCATTCTCTTCCTTTGAAGGTATTGTTGGCGACGAACTACGTACAGGAAGGAATGGCGGAGGAGATGAGAACCAGTGTCTTCGTTTGAAGGTGCTGCTGGCGACGGACTAGGTAGAGGAGCGAATGGCGGAGGAGATGAGAACCAGTCTCTTCCTTTGAAGGTGCTGTTGGCGACGGATTAGGTGGAGGAGGGGAAAATGAGTCTCTTCCTTTGAAGGTACTGTTGGCGACGAAGTAGGTGGAGGAGGGGAAAACCAGTCTCTTCCTTTGAAGGTACTGTTGGCGACCAACTAGTTGGAGGAGGGTAAAACCAGTCTCTTCCTTTGAAGGTGCTGTTGGCGACGGACTAGGTGGAGGAGGGAATGGAGGAGGAGATGAGAACCAGTCTCTTTCTTTGAAGGTGCTGTTGGCGACGGACTAGGTGGAGGAGGGAATGGCGGAGGAGATGAGAACCAGTCTCTTTCTTTTAAGGTGCTGTTGGCGACGGACTAGCTGGAGGAGGGAATGGAGGAGGAGATGAGAACCAGTCTCTTTCTTTGAAGGTGCTGTTGGCGATGGACTAGGTAGAGGAGGGAATGGCGGAGGAGATGAGAACCAGTCTCTTTCTTTGAACGTGCTGTTGGCGATGAACTAGATAGAGGAGGGAATGGCGGAGAAGATGAGAACCAGTCTCTTTCTTTGAAGGTGCTGTTGGCGACGGACTAGGTGGAGGAGGGAATGGAGGAGGAGATGAGAACCAGTCTCTTTCTTTGAAGGTGGTGTTGGCGACGGACTAGGTAGAGGAGGGAATGGAGGAAAAGATGAGAACCAGTCTCTCTCTTTGAAGGTGCTGTTGGCGACGAACTAGGTAGAGGAGGGATTGGCGGAGGAGATGAGAACCAGTCTCTTTCCTTGAAGGTTCTGTTGGTAACGGACTGGGTGGAGGAGGGAATGGAGGAGGAGATGAGAACCAGTCTATTTTTTTGAAGGTTCTGTTGGTAACGGACTAGGTGGAGGAGGGAATGGCGGTGGAGATGAGAACCAGTCTCTTTCTTTGAAGGTGCTGTTGGTAACGGACTACGTGGAGGAGGAAATGGCGGAGGAGATGAGAACCAGTCTCTTTCTTTGAAGGTGCTGTTGGCGACGGACTAGATGGAGGAGGGAATGGCTGTGGAGATGAGAACCAGTCTCTTTCTTTGAAGGTTCTGTTGGTAACGGACTACGTGGAGGAGGAAATGGAGGAGGAGATGAGAACCAGTCTCTTTCTTTGAAGGTGCTGTTGGCGACGGACTAGGTGGAGGAGGGAATGGCCGAGGAGATGAGAACCAATCTCTTTCTTTGAAGGTGCTGTTGGCGACGGACTAGGTGGAGGAGGGAATGGAGGA
The DNA here is from genome assembly GCA_030765055.1 of Mantis religiosa. Taxonomy (NCBI): domain Eukaryota; kingdom Metazoa; phylum Arthropoda; class Insecta; order Mantodea; family Mantidae; genus Mantis; species Mantis religiosa. Next base: position 551,099 of record JAUKNK010000152.1, read on the forward strand.
GGAGATGAGAACCAGTCTCTTTCTTTGAAGGTGCTGTTGGCGACGGACTAGGTAGAGGAAAGAATGGAGGAGGAGATGAGAACCAGTCTCTTTCTTTGAAGGTGGTGTTGGCGACGAACTAGGTAGAGGAGGGAATGGCGGAGGAGATGAGAACCAGTCTCTTTCTTAGAAGGTGCTGTTGGCGACGGACGAGGTGGAGGAGGGGAAAACCAGTCTCTTACTTTGAAGGTCCCTTTGGTGACGGACTAGGTAGAGGAAGGAATTGCGGAAGAGATGGGAAGCAGTCTCTTCCTTTGAAGGTGCTGTTGGCGACGAACTAGGTGGAGGAGGGGAAAACCAGTCTCTTCCTTTGAAGGTGCTGTTGGCGACGGACTAGGTGAAGGAGGGAATGGCGGAGGAGATGAGAACCAGTCTCTTCCTTTGAAGGTGCTGTTGGCGACGGACGAGGTGGAGGAGGGGAAAACCAGTCTCTTACTTTGAAGGTGCTGTTGATGAGGGACTAGGTAGAGGAAGGAATGGCGGAAGAGATGAGAACCAGTCTCTTCCTTTGAAGTTATTGTTGGCGACGAACTACGTAGAGGAAGGAATGGCGGAGGAGATGAGAACCAGTCTCTTCGTTTGAAGGTGCTGCTGGCGATGGACTAGGTAGAGGAGCGAATGGCGGAGGAGATGAGAACCAGTCTCTTCCTTTGAAGGTGCTGTTGGCGACGGACTAGGTGGAGGAGGGGAAAATGAGTCTCTTCCTTTGAAGGTACTGTTGGCGACGAAGTAGGTGGAGGAGGGTAAAACCAGTCTCTTCCTTTGAAGGTGCTGTTGGCAACGGACTCGGTGGAGGACGGAATGGCGGAGGAGATAAGAGCCAGTCTCTTCCTTTGAAGGTGCTGTTGGCGACGGACTAGGTGGAGGAGGAAATGGCGGAGGAGATGAGAACCAGTCTCTTCCTTTGAAGGTGCTGTTGGCGACGGACGAGGTGGAGGAGGGGAAAACCAGTCTCTTACTTTGAGGGTCCCGTTGGTGACGGACTAGGTAGATGAAGGAATGGCGGAGGAGATGAGAACCAGTCTCTTCCTTTGAAGGTGCTGTTGGCGACGAACTACGTAGAGGAAGGAATGGTGGAGGAGATGAGAACCAGTCTCTTCGTTTGAAGGTGCTGTTGGCGACGGACTAGGTAGAGGAGCGAATGGCGGAGGAGATGAGAACCAGTCTCTTCCTTTGAAGGTGCTGTTGGCGACGGACTAGGTAGAGGAAGGAATGGCGGAGGAGATGAGAAACTGTCTCTTCCTTTGAAGGTGCTGTTGGCGACGGACTAGGTAGAGGAAGGAATGGCGGAAGAGATGAGAAACAGTCTCTTCCTTTGAAGGTGCTGTTGGCGACGGACGACGTGGAGGAGGGGAAAACCAGTCTCTTACTTTGAAGATGCTGTTGGTGACGGACTAGGTAGAGGAAGGAATGGCGGAAGATATGAGAAACAGTCTCTTCCTTTGAAGGTACTGTTGGCGACGAACTAGGTGGAGGAGGGGAAAGCCAGTCTCTATCTTTGAAGGTGCTGTTGGCGACGGACTAGGTGGAGGAGGGGAAAACCAGTCTCTTCCTTTGAAGGTGCTTTTGGCAACGAACTAGGTGGAGGAGGGGAAAACCAGTCTCTTCCTTTGAGGGTACTGTTGAAGACGGACTAGGTGGAGGAGGGGAAAACCAGTCTCTTCCTTTGAAGGTGCTTTTGGCAACGAACTAGATGGAGGAGGGGAAAATGAGTCTCTTCCTTTGAAGGTACTGTTGGCGACGAACTAGGTGGAGGAGGGGAAATTCAGTCTCTTCCTTTGAGGGTACTGTTGGCGACGAACTAGGTGGAGGAGGGGAAAACCAGTCTCTTCCTTTGAAGGTGCTGTTGGCGACGAACTAGGTGGAGGAGGGGAAAACCAGTCTCTTCCTTTGAAGGTACTGTTGGCGACGGACTAGGTGAAGGAGGGGAAAACCAGTCTCTTCCTTTGAAGGTACTGATGGCGACGGACTAGGTGGAGGAGGAATGGCGAAGGAGATGAGAACCAGTCTCTTCCTTTGAAGGTGCTGTTGGCGACGAACTAGTTGGAGGAGGGGAAAACCAGTCTATTCCTTTGAAGGTGCTGTTGGCGACGAGCTAGTTGGAGGAGGGGAAAACCAGGCTCTTCCTTCGAAGGTACTGATGGCGACGAAATACGTGAAGGAGGGGAAAACCAGTCTCTTCGTTTGAAGGTGCTGTTGGCGACGGACTAGGTGGAGGAGGGAATGGCGGAGGAAATGAGAACCAGTCTCTTCCTTTTAAGGTGCTGTTGGCGACGGACGAGGTGGAGGAGGGGAAAACCAGTCGCCTACTTTGAAAGTCCCGTTGGTGACGGACTAGGTAGAGGAAGGAACGGCGGAGGAGATGAGCACCAGTCTCTTCCTTTGAAGGTACTGTTGTCGACGAACTAGGTAGAGGAAGGAATGGCGGAGGAGATGAGAACCAGTCTCTTCGTTTGAAGGTGCTGTTGGCGACGGAATAGGTGGAAGAGGGAATGGCGGAGGAGATGAGAACCAGTCTCTTTGTTTGAAGGTGCTGTTGGCGACGTACTAGGTGGAGGAGGGAATGGAGGAGGAGATGAGAACCAGTCTCTTTGTTTGAAGGTGCTGTTGGCGACGGACGAGGTAGAGGAAGGAATGGCGGAGGAGATGAGAACCAGTCTCTTCGTTTGAAGGTGCTGTTGGTGACGAACTAGGTAGAGGAAGGAATGGCGGAGGAGATGAGAACCAGTCTCTTCGTTTGAAGGTGCTGTTGGTGACGGACTAGGTAGAGGAAGGAATGGCGGAGGAGATGGGAACCAGTCTCTTCGTTTGAAGTTGCTGTTGGCGACGGAGTAGGTAGAGGAAGGAATGGCGGAGGAGATGAGAACCAGTCTCTTCGTTTGAAGGTGCTGTTGGCGACGGACTAGGTGGAGGAGGGAATGGCGGAGGAGATGAGAACCAGTCTTACGTTTGAAGGTGCTGTTGGTGACGAACTAGGTAGAGGAAGGAATGGTGGAGGAGATGAGAACACGTCTCTTCCTTTGAAGGTGCTGTTGGCGACGGACGAGGTGGAGGAGGGAAAAACCAGTCTGTTACTTTGAAGGTCCCGTTGGTGACGGACTAGGTAGAGGAAGGAATGGCGGAGGAGATGAGAACTAGTCTCTTACTTTGAAGGTGCTGTTGGCGACGAACTACGTAGAGGAAGGAATGGCGGAGGAGATGCGAACCAGTCTCTTCGTTTGAAGGTGCTGTTGGCGACGGACTAGGTAGAGGAGCGAATGGCGGAGGAGATGAGAACCAGTCTCTTCCTTTGAAGGTGCAGTTGATGACGAACTAGGTAGAGGAAGGAATGGTGGAGGAGATGATAACCTGTCTCTTCCTTTGAAGGTGTTGTTGGCGACGGACTAGGTAGAGGAAGGAATGGCGGAGGAGATGAGAACCAGTCTCTTCTTCTGAAGGTGCTGTTGGCGACGGACTAGGTGGAGGAGGGAACGGCGGAGGAGATGAGAACCAGTCTCTTCCTTTGAAGGTGCTGTTGGCGACGGACTAGGTAGAGGAAGGAATGGCGGAGGAGATGAGAAACTGTCTCTTCCTTTGAAGGTGCTGTTGGCGACGGACTAGGTAGAGGAAGGAATGGCGGAAGAGATGAGAACCAGTCTCTTCCTTTGAAGGTGCTGTTGGCGACGGACGACGTGGAGGAGGGGAAAACCAGTCTCTTACTTTGAAGATGCTGTTGGTGACGGACTAGGTAGAGGAAGGAATGGCGGAAGAGATGAGAACCAGTCTCTTCCTTTGAAGGTCCTGTTGGCGACGAACTAGGTGGATAAGGGGAAAACCAGTCTCTTCCTTTGAAGGTGCTGTTGGCGACGGACTAGGTGGAGGAGGGGAAAACCAGTCTCTTCCTTTGAAGGTGCTTTTGGCAACGAACTAGGTGGAGGAGGGGAAAACCAGTCTCTTCCTTTGAGGGTACTGTTGGCGACGGACTAGGTGGAGGAGGGGAAAACCAGTCTCTTCCTTTGAAGGTGCTTTTGGCAACGAACTAGATGGAGCAGGGGAAAATCAGTCTCTTCCTTTGATGGTACTGTTGGCGACGAACTAGGTGGAGGAGGGGAAAACCAGTCTCTTCCTTTGAGGGTACTGTTGGCGACGAAGTAGGTGGAGGAGGGGAAAACCAGTCTCTTCCTTTGAAGGTACTGTTGGCGACGAACTAGGTGGAGGAGGGGAAAACCAGTCTCTTCCTTTGAAGGTACTGTTGGCGACGGACTAGGTGGAGGAGGGGAAAACCAGTCTCTTCCTTTGAAGGTACTGATGGCGACGGACTAGGTGGAGGAGGAATGGCGGAGGAGATGAGAACCAGTCTCTTCCCTTGAAAGTGCTGTTGGCGACGAACTAGGTGGAGGAGGGGAAAACCAGTCAATTCCTTTGAAGGTGCTCTTGGCGACGAGCTAGGTGGAGGAGGGGAAAACCAGGCTCTTCCTTCGAAGGTACTGATGGCGACGAAATACGTGAGGGAGGGGAAAACCAGTCTCTTCCTTTGAAGGTGCTGTTGGCGACGGACTAGGTAGAGGAGGGAATGGCGGAGGAAATGAGAACCAGTCTCTTCCTTTTAAGGTGCTGTTGGCGACGGACGAGGTGGAGGAGGGGAAAACCAGTCGCTTACTTTGAAAGTCCCGTTGGTGACGGACTAGGTAGAGGAAGGAACGGCGGAGGAGATGAGAACCGGTCTCTTCCTTTGAAGGTGCTGTTGTCGACGAACTAGGTAGAGGAAGGAATGGCGGAGGAGATGAGAACCAGTCTCTTCGTTTGAAGGTGCTGTTGGCGACGGAATAGGTGGAAGAGGGAACGGCGGAGGAGATGAGAACCAGTCTCTTTCTTTGAAGGTTCTGTTGGCGACGGACTAGGTGGAGGAGGGAATGGCGGAGGAGATGAGAACCAGTCTCTTTCTTTGAAGGTGCTGTTGGCGACGGACGAGGTAGAGGAAGGAATTGCGGAAGAGATGGGAAGCAGTCTCTTCCTTTGAAGGTGCTGTTGGCGACGAACTAGGTGGAGGAGGGGAAAACCAGTCTCTTCCTTTGAAGGTGCTGTTGGCGACGGACTAGGTGAAGGAGGGAATGGCGGAGGAGATGAGAACCAGTCTCTTCGTTTGAAGGTGCTGTTGGCGACGGACGAGGTGGGGGAGGGGAAAACCAGTCTCTTACTTTGAAGGTGCTGTTGGTGAGGGACTATGTAGAGGAAGGAATGGCGGAAGAGATGAGAACCATTCTCTTCCTTTGAAGGTATTGTTGGCGACGAACTACGTACAGGAAGGAATGGCGGAGGAGATGAGAACCAGTCTCTTCGTTTGAAGGTGCTGCTGGCGACGGACTAGGTAGAGGAGCGAATGGCGGAGGAGATGAGAACCAGTCTCTTCCTTTGAAGGTGCTGTTGGCGACGGACTAGGTGGAGGAGGGGAAAATGAGTCTCTTCCTTTGAAGGTACTGTTGGCGACGAAGTAGGTGGAGGAGGGGAAAACCAGTCTCTTCCTTTGAAGGTACTGTTGGCGACCAACTAGCAGGAGGAGGGTAAAACCAGTCTCTTCCTTTGAAGGTGCTGTTGGCGACGGACTAGGTGGAGGAGGGAATGGAGGAGGAGATGAGAACCAGTCTCTTTCTTTGAAGGTGCTGTTGGCGACGGACTAGGTGGAGGAGGGAATGGCGGAGGAGATGAGAACCAGTCTCTTTCTTTTAAGGTGCTGTTGGCGACGGACTAGGTGGAGGAGGGAATGGAGGAGGAGATGAGAACCAGTCTCTTTCTTTGAAGGTGCTGTTGGCGATGGACTAGGTAGAGGAGGGAATGGCGGAGGAGATGAGAACCAGTCTCTTTCTTTGAACGTGCTGTTGGCGATGAACTAGATAGAGGAGGGAATGGCGGAGAAGATGAGAACCAGTCTCTTTCTTTGAAGGTGCTGTTGGCGACGGACTAGGTGGAGGAGGGAATGGAGGAGGAGATGAGAACCAGTCTCTTTCTTTGAAGGTGCTGTTGGCGACGGACTAGGTAGAGGAGGGAATGGAGGAAAAGATGAGAACCAGTCTCTCTCTTTGAAGGTGCTGTTGGCGACGAACTAGGTAGAGGAGGGATTGGCGGAGGAGATGAGAACCAGTCTCTTTCCTTGAAGGTTCTGTTGGTAACGGACTGGGTGGAGGAGGGAATGGAGGAGGAGATGAGAACCAGTCTATTTTTTTGAAGGTTCTGTTGGTAACGGACTAGGTGGAGGAGGGAATGGCGGTGGAGATGAGAACCAGTCTCTTTCTTTGAAGGTGCTGTTGGTAACGGACTACGTGGAGGAGGAAATGGAGGAGGAGATGAGAACCAGTCTCTTTCTTTGAAGGTGCTGTTGGCGACGGACTAGATGGAGGAGGGAATGGCTGTGGAGATGAGAACCAGTCTCTTTCTTTGAAGGTTCTGTTGGTAACGGACTACGTGGAGGAGGAAATGGAGGAGGAGATGAGAACCAGTCTCTTTCTTTGAAGGTGCTGTTGGCGACGGACTAGGTGGAGGAGGGAATGGCCGAGGAGATGAGAACCAATCTCTTTCTTTAAAGGTGCTGTTGGCGACGGACTAGGTGGAGGAGGGAATGGAGGAGGAGATGAGAACCAGTCTCTTTCTTTGAAGGTGCTGTTGGCGACGGACTAGGTAGAGGAAAGAATGGAGGAGGAGATGAGAACCAGTCTCTTTCTTTGAAGGTGGTGTTGGCGACGAACTAGGTAGAGGAGGGAATGGCGGAGGAGATGAGAACCAGTCTCTTTCTTAGAAGGTGCTGTTGGCGACGGACGAGGTGGAGGAGGGGAAAACCAGTCTCTTACTTTGAAGGTCCCTTTGGTGACGGACTAGGTAGAGGAAGGAATTGCGGAAGAGATGGGAAGCAGTCTCTTCCTTTGAAGGTGCTGTTGGCGACGAACTAGGTGGAGGAGGGGAAAACCAGTCTCTTCCTTTGAAGGTGCTGTTGGCGACGGACTAGGTGAAGGAGGGAATGGCGGAGGTTGTGAGAACCAGTCTCTTCCTTTGAAGGTGCTGTTGGCGACGGACGAGGTGGAGGAGGGGAAAACCAGTCTCTTACTTTGAAGGTGCTGTTGGTGAGGGGCTAGGTAGAGGAAGGAATGGCGGAAGAGATGAGAACCAGTCTCTTCCTTTGAAGTTATTGTTGGCGACGAACTACGTAGAGGAAGGAATGGCGGAGGAGATGAGAACCAGTCTCTTCGTTTGAAGGTGCTGCTGGCGATGGACTAGGTAGAGGAGCGAATGGCGGAGGAGATGGGAACCAGTCTCTTCCTTTGAAGGTGCTGTTGGCGACGGACTAGGTGGAGGAGGGGAAAATGAGTCTCTTCCTTTGAAGGTACTGTTGGCGACGAAGTAGGTGGAGGAGGGTAAAACCAGACTCTTCCTTTGAAGGTGCTGTTGGCAACGGACTCGGTGGAGGACGGAATGGCGGAGGAGATAAGAGCCAGTCTCTTCCTTTGAAGGTGCTGTTGGCGACGGACTAGGTGGAGGAGGAAATGGCGGAGGAGATGAGAACCAGTCTCTTCCTTTGAAGGTGCTGTTGGCGACGGACGAGGTGGAGGAGGGGAAAACCAGTCTCTTACTTTGAAGGTCCCGTTGGTGACGGACTAGGTAGATGAAGGAATGGCGGAGGAGATGAGAACCAGTCTCTTCCTTTGAAGGTGCTGTTGGCGACGAACTACGTAGAGGAAGGAATGGTGCAGGAGATGAGAACCAGTCTCTTCGTTTGAAGGTGCTGTTGGCGACGGACTAGGTAGAGGAGCGAATGGCGGAGGAGATGAGAACCAGTCTCTTCCTTTGAAGGTGCTGTTGGCGACGGACTAGGTAGAGGAAGGAATGGCGGAGGAGATGAGAAACTGTCTCTTCCTTTGAAGGTGCTGTTGACGACGGACTAGGTAGAGGAAGGAATGGCGGAAGAGATGAGAAACAGTCTCTTCCTTTGAAGGTGCTGTTGGCGACGGACGACGTGGAGGAGGGGAAAACCAGTCTCTTACTTTGAAGATGCTGTTGGTGACGGACTAGGTAGAGGAAGGAATGGCGGAAGAGATGAGAAACAGTCTCTTCCTTTGAAGGTACTGTTGGCGACGAACTAGGTGGAGGAGGGGAAAGCCAGTCTCTTCCTTTGAAGGTGCTGTTGGCGACGGACTAGGTGGAGGAGGGGAAAACCAGTCTCTTCCTTTGAAGGTGCTTTTGGCAACGAACTAGGTGGAGGAGGGGAAAACCAGTCTCTTCCTTTGAGGGTACTGTTGAAGACGGACTAGGTGGAGGAGGCGAAAACCAGTCTCTTCCTTTGAAGGTGCTTTTGGCAACGAACTAGATGGAGGAGGGGAAAATCAGTCTCTTCCTTTGAAGGTACTGTTGGCGACGAACTAGGTGGAGGAGGGGAAATTCAGTCTCTTCCTTTGAGGGTACTGTTGGCGACGAACTAGGTGGAGGAGGGGAAAACCAGTCTCTTCCTTTGAAGGTGCTGTTGGCGACGAACTAGGTGGAGGAGGGGAAAACCAGTCTCTTCCTTTGAAGGTACTGTTGGCGACGGACTAGGTGGAGGAGGGGAAAACCAGTCTCTTCCTTTGAAGGTACTGATGGCGACGGACTAGTTGGAGGAGGAATGGCGAAGGAGATGAGAACCAGTCTCTTCTTATTTTAGTTAATTGATGGAAATTAATCATTTCTCCACACTAGCCGTATATAGGCTAAGATATTTGATGGATAGAGTCAACATGAAAAATTCACTGCCATAGCCGGGATTTGAACCACGGATCTTCTGGTTTCCGTCCAGCCGCACTACCACTGTGCTACTATGGCCAACGTGCCGACATGACATTAAATTCTCCATTTGACTCGTATATTTCCCCGGTAGACCACTAGGGGCTCTCGCATCCGAGATACACCGTTCGTGGCGACTTACTATTGTAAGTACTTAAGTCCCAGGCTTCATCATTTAACTCTTATTATTTTAGTTAATTGATGGAAATTAATCATTTCTCCACACTAGCCGTATATAGGCTAAGATACAATAGTAAGTCGCCACGAACGGTGTATCTCGGATGCGAGAGCCCCTAGTGGTCTACCGGGGAAATATACGAGTCAAATGGAGAATTTAATGTCATGTCGGCACGTTGGCCATAGTAGCACAGTGGTAGTGCGGCTGGACGGAAACCAGAAGATCCGTGGTTCAAATCCCGGCTATGGCAGTGAATTTTTCATGTTGACTCTATCCATCAAATATCTTAGCCTATATACGGCTAGTGTGGAGAAATGATTAATTTCCATCAATTAACTAAAATAATAAGAGTTAAATGATGAAGCCTGGGACTTAAGTACTTACAATAGTAAGTCGCCACGAACGGTGTATCTCGGATGCGAGAGCCCCTAGTGGTCTACCGGGGAAATATACGAGTCAAATGGAGAATTTAATGTCATGTCGGCACGTTGGCCATAGTAGCACAGTGGTAGTGCGGCTGGACGGAAACCAGAAGATCCGTGGTTCAAATCCCGGCTATGGCAGTGAATTTTTCATGTTGACTCTATCCACCAGTCTCTTCCTTTGAAGGTGCTGTTGGCGACGAACTAGGTGGAGGAGGGGAAAACCAGTCTATTCCTTTGAAGGTGCTGTTGGCGACGAGCTAGTTGGAGGAGGGGAAAACCAGGCTCTTCCTTCGAAGGTACTGATGGCGACGAAATACGTGAAGGAGGGGAAAACCAGTCTCTTCGTTTGAAGGTGCTGTTGGCGACGGACTAGGTGGAGGAGGGAATGGCGGAGGAAATGAGAACCAGTCTCTTCCTTTTAAGGTGCTGTTGGCGACGGACGAGGTGGAGGAGGGGAAAACCAGTCGCCTACTTTGAAAGTCCCGTTGGTGACGGACTAGGTAGAGGAAGGAACGGCGGAGGAGATGAGCACCAGTCTCTTCCTTTGAAGGTACTGTTGTCGACGAACTAGGTAGAGGAAGGAATGGCGGAGGAGATGAGAACCAGTCTCTTCGTTTGAAGGTGCTGTTGGCGACGGAATAGGTGGAAGAGGGAATGGCGGAGGAGATGAGAACCAGTCTCTTTCTTTGAAGGTGCTGTTGGCGACGGACTAGGTGGAGGAGGGAATGGAGGCGGAGATGAGAACCAGTCTCTTTGTTTGAAGGTGCTGTTGGCGACGGACGAGGTAGAGGAAGGAATGGCGGAGGAGATGAGAACCAGTCTCTTCGTTTGAAGGTGCTGTTGGTGACGAACTAGGTAGAGGAAGGAATGGCGGAGGAGATGAGAACCAGTCTCTTCGTTTGAAGGTGCTGTTGGTGACGGACTAGGTAGAGGAAGGAATGGCGGAGGATATGGGAACCAGTCTCTTCGTTTGAAGTTGCTGTTGGCGACGGAGTAGGTAGAGGAAGGAATGGCGGAGGAGATGAGAACCAGTCTCTTCGTTTGAAGGTGCTGTTGGCGACGGACTAGGTGGAGGAGGGAATGGCGGAGGAGATGAGAACCAGTCTTACGTTTGAAGGTGCTGTTGGTGACGAACTAGGTAGAGGAAGGAATGGTGGAGGAGATGAGAACACGTCTCTTCCTTTGAAGGTGCTGTTGGCGACGGACGAGGTGGAGGAGGGAAAAACCAGTCTGTTACTTTGAAGGTCCCGTTGGTGACGGACTAGGTAGAGGAAGGAATGGCGGAGGAGATGAGAACTAGTCTCTTACTTTGAAGGTGCTGTTGGCGACGAACTACGTAGAGGAAGGAATGGCGGAGGAGATGCGAACCAGTCTCTTCGTTTGAAGGTGCTGTTGGCGACGGACTAGGTAGAGGAGCGAATGGCGGAGGAGATGAGAACCAGTCTCTTCCTTTGAAGGTGCAGTTGATGACGAACTAGGTAGAGGAAGGAATGGTGGAGAGGATGATAACCTGTCTCTTCCTTTGAAGGTGTTGTTGGCGACGGACTAGGTAGAGGAAGGAATGGCGGAGGAGATGAGAACCAGTCTCTTCTTCTGAAGGTGCTGTTGGCGACGGACTAGGTGGAGGAGGGAACGGCGGAGGAGATGAGAACCAGTCTCTTCCTTTGAAGGTGCTGTTGGCGACGGACTAGGTAGAGGAAGGAATGGCGGAGGAGATGAGAAACTGTCTCTTCCTTTGAAGGTGCTGTTGGCGACGGACTAGGTAGAGGAAGGAATGGCGGAAGAGATGAGAACCAGTCTCTTCCTTTGAAGGTGCTGTTGGCGACGGACGACGTGGAGGAGGGGAAAACCAGTCTCTTACTTTGAAGATGCTGTTGGTGACGGACTAGGTAGAGGAAGGAATGGCGGAAGAGATGAGAACCAGTCTCTTCCTTTGAAGGTCCTGTTGGCGACGAACTAGGTGGATGAGGGGAAAACCAGTCTCTTCCTTTGAAGGTGCTGTTGGCGACGGACTAGGTGGAGGAGGGGAAAACCAGTCTCTTCCTTTGAAGGTGCTTTTGGCAACGAACTAGGTGGAGGAGGGGAAAACCAGTCTCTTCCTTTGAGGGTACTGTTGGCGACGGACTAGGTGGAGGAGGGGAAAACCAGTCTCTTCCTTTGAAGGTGCTTTTGGCAACGAACTAGATGGAGCAGGGGAAAATCAGTCTCTTCCTTTGATGGTACTGTTGGCGACGAACTAGGTGGAGGAGGGGAAAACCAGTCTCTTCCTTTGAGGGTACTGTTGGCGACGAAGTAGGTGGAGGAGGGGAAAACCAGTCTCTTCCTTTGAAGGTACTGTTGGCGACGAACTAGGTGGAGGAGGGGAAAACCAGTCTCTTCCTTTGAAGGTACTGTTGGCGACGGACTAGGTGGAGGAGGGGAAAACCAGTCTCTTCCTTTGAAGGTACTGATGGCGACGGACTAGGTGGAGGAGGAATGGCGGAGGAGATGAGAACCAGTCTCTTCCCTTGAAAGTGCTGTTGGCGACGAACTAGGTGGAGGAGGGGAAAACCAGTCTATTCCTTTGAAGGTGCTCTTGGCGACGAGCTAGGAGGAGGAGGGGAAAACCAGGCTCTTCCTTCGAAGGTACTGATGGCGACGAAATACGTGAGGGAGGGGAAAACCAGTCTCTTCCTTTGAAGGTGCTGTTGGCGACGGACTAGGTAGAGGAGGGAATGGCGGAGGAAATGAGAACCAGTCTCTTCCTTTTAAGGTGCTGTTGGCGACGGACGAGGTGGAGGAGGGGAAAACCAGTCGCTTACTTTGAAAGTCCCGTTGGTGACGGACTAGGTAGAGGAAGGAACGGCGGAGTAGATGAGAACCGGTCTCTTCCTTTGAAGGTGCTGTTGTCGACGAACTAGGTAGAGGAAGGAATGGCGGAGGAGATGAGAACCATTCTCTTCGTTTGAAGGTGCTGTTGGCGACGGAATAGGTGGAAGAGGGAACGGCGGAGGAGATGAGAACCAGTCTCTTTCTTTGAAGGTTCTGTTGGCGACGGACTAGGTGGAGGAGGGAATGGCGGTGGAGATGAGAACCAGTCTCTTTCTTTGAAGGTGCTGTTGGCGACGGACGAGGTAGAGGAAGGAATGGCGGAGGAGATGAGAACCAGTCTCTTCGTTTGAAGGTGATGTTGGTGACGAACTAGGTAGAGGAAGGAATGGCGGAGGAGATGAGAACCAGTCTCTTCGTTTGAAGGTGCTGTTGGTGACGGACTAGGTAGAGGAAGGAATGGCGGAGGAGATGAGAACCAGTCTCTTCGTTTGAAGTTGCTGTTGGCGACGGACTAGGTAGAGGAAGGAATGGCGGAGGAGATGAGAACCAGTCTCTTCGTTTGAAGGTGCTGTTGGCGACGGACTAGGTGGAGGAGGGAATGGCGGAGGAGATGAGAACCAGTCTCTTCGTTTGAAGGTGCTGTTGGTGACGAACTAGGTAGAGGAAGGAATGGTGGAGGAGATGAGAACCAGTCTCTTCGTTTGAAGGTGCTGTTGGCGACGGACTAGGTAGAGGAAGGAATGGTGGAGGAAATGAGAACCATTCTCTTCCTTTGAAGGTGCTGTTGGCGACGGACTAGGTAGAGGAGGGAATGGCGGAAGAGATGAGAACCAGTCTCTTCCTTTGAAGGTACTGTTGGTGAGGGACTAGGTGGAGGAGGGAATGGAGATGAGAACCAGTCTCTTCCTTTGAAGGTGCTGTTGGCGACGGACTAGGTAGAGGAGGGAATGGCGGAGGAGATGAGAACCAGTCTCTTCGTTTGAAGGTGCTGTTGGTGAGGGACTAGGTGGAGGAGGGAATGGCGGAGGAGATGAGAACCAGTCTCTTCCTTTGAAGGTACTGTTGGTGACGGACTAGGTGGAGGAGGGAATGGCGGAGGAGATGAGAACCAGTCTCTTCCTTTGAAGGTGCTGTTGGCGACGGACGAGGTGGAGGAGGGAATGGCGGAGGAGATGAGAACCAGTCTCTTCCTTTGAAGGTGCTGTTGGCGACAGACGAGGTGGAGGAGAGAATGGCGGAGGAGATGAGAACCAGTCTCTTCATTTGAAGGTGCTGTTGGTGAGGGACTAGGTGGAGGAGGGAATGGCGGAGGAGATGAGAACCAGTCTCTTCCTTTGAAGGTACTGTTGGTGACGGACTAGGTGGAGGAGGGAATGGCGGAGGAGATGAGAACCAGTCTCTTCGTTTGAAGGTTCTGTTGGCGACGAACTAGTTGGAGGAGGGAATGGCGGAGGACATGAGAACCAGTCTCTTCCTTTGAAGGTACTGTTGGGGACGAACTAGGTAGAGGAAGGAATGGCGGAGGAGATGAGAACCAGTCTCTTCCTTTGAAGGTGCTGTTGGTGACGGACTAGGTAGAGGAAGGAATGGCGGAGGAGATGAGAACCAGTCCCTTCCTTTGAAGGTGCTGTTGGCCACGGACGAGGTGAAGGAGGGGAAAACCAGTCTCTTCCTTTGAAGGTCCCGTTGAGGACGGACTAGGTAGAGGAAGGAATGGCGGAGGAGATGAGAACCAGTCTCTTCCTTTGAAGGTGCTGTTGGTGACGGACTAGGTGGAGGAGGGAATGGCGCAGGAGATGAGAACCAGTCTCTTTCTTTGAAGGTGCTGTTGGCGACGGACGAGGTGGAGGAGAGGAAAACCAGTCTCTTACTTTGAAGGTCCCGTTGGTGACGGACTAGGTAGAGGAAGGAATTGCGGAAGAGATGAGAAGCAGTCTCTTCCTTTGAAGGTGCTGTTGGCGACGAACTAGGTGGAGGAGGGGAAAACCAGTCTCTTCCTTTGAAGGTGCTGTTGGTTACGGACTAGGTGGAGGAGGGAATGGCGGAGGAGATGAGAACCAGTCTCTTCCTTTGAAGGTGCTGTTGGCGACTGACGAGGTGGGGGAGGGGAAAACCAGTCTCTTACTTTGAAGGTGCTGTTGGTGACGGACTAGGTAGAGGAAGGAATGGCGGAAGAGATGAGAACCAGTTTCTTCCTTTGAAGGTATTGTTGGCGACGAACTAGGTGGAGGAGGGGAAAACCAGTCTCTTCCTTTGAAGATGCTGTTGGCGACTGACAAGGTGGAGTAGGGGAAAATCAGTCTCTTCCTTTGAAGGTACTGTTGGCGACAAACTAGGTGGAGGAGGGGAAAACCAGTCTCTTCCTTTGAAGGTACCGTTGGCGACCAACTAGTTGGAGGAGGGTAAAACCAGTCTCTTCCTTTGAAGGTGCTGTTGGCGACGGACTAGGTGGAGGAGGGAATGGCGGAGGAGATGAGAACCAGTCTCTTCCTTTGAAGGTACTGTTGGCGACGGACTAGGTAGAGGAAGGAATGGCGGAGGAGATGAGAACCAGTCTCTTCCTTTGAAGGTGCTGTTGGCGACGGACTAGGTAGAGGAAGGAATGGCGGAGGAGATGAGAACCAGTCTCTTCGTTTGAAGTTGCTGTTGGCGACGGACTAGGTAGAGGAAGGAATGGCGGAGGAGATGAGAACCAGTCTCTTCGTTTGAAGATGCTGTTGGCGACGGACTAGGTGGAGGAGGGATTGGCGGAGGAGATGAGAACCAGTCTCTTCGTTTGAAGGTGCTGTTGGTGACGAACTAGGTAGAGGAAGGAATGGTGGAGGAGATGAGAACCAGTCTCTTCGTTTGAAGGTGCTGTTGGCGACGGACTAGGTAGAGGAAAGAATGGCGGAGGAGATGAGAACCAGTCTCTTCCTTTGAAGGTGCTGTTGGCGACGGACTAGGTAGAGGAGGGAATGGCGGAGGAGATGTGAACCAGTCTCTTCCTTTGAAGGTACTGTTGGTGAGGGACTAGGTGGAGGAGGGAATGGCGGTGGAGATGAGAACCAGTCTCTTCCTTTGAAGGTGCTGTTGGCGACGGACTAGGTAGAGGAGGGAATGGCGGAGGAGATGAGAACCAGTCTCTTCGTTTGAAGGTGCTGTTGGTGAGGGACTAGGTGGAGGAGGGAATGGCGGAGGAGATGAGAACCAGTCTCTTCCTTTGAAGGTACTGTTGGTGACGGACTAGGTGGAGGAGGGAATGGCGGAGGAGATGAGAACCAGTCTCTTCCTTTGAAGGTGCTGTTGGCGACGGACGAGGTGGAGGAGGGAATGGCGGAGGAGATGAGAACCAGTCTCTTCCTTTGAAGGTGCTGTTGGCGAGAGACGAGGTGGAGGAGAGAATGGCGGAGGAGATGAGAACCAGTCTCTTCCTTTGAAGGTGCTGTTGGTGAGGGACTAGGTGGAGGAGGGAATGGCGGAGGAGATGAGAAGCAGTCTCTTCCTATGAAGGTACTGTTGGTGACGGACTAGGTGGAGGAGGGAATGGCGGAGGAGATGAGAACCAGTCTCTTCCTTTGAAGGTGCTGTTGGCGACGAACTAGTTGGAGGAGGGAATGGCGGAGGACATGAGAACCAGTCTCTTCCTTTGAAGGTACTGTTGGGGACGAACTAGGTAGAGGAAGGAATGGCGGAGGAGATGAGAACCAGTCTCTTCCTTTGAAGGTATTGTTGGCGACGAACTAGGTGGAGGAGGGGAAAACCAGTCTCTTCCTTTGAAGGTGCTGTTGGCGACTGACAAGGTGGAGCAGGGGAAAATCAGTCTCTTCCTTTGAAGGTACTGTTGGCGACGAACTAGGTGGAGGAGGGTAAAACCAGTCTCTTCCTTTGAAGGTGCTGTTGGCGACGGACTAGGTGGAGGAGGGAATGGCGGAGGAGATGAGAACCAGTCTCTTCCTTTGAAGGTACTGTTGGCGACGGACTAGGTAGAGGAAGGAATGGCGGAGGAGATGAGAACCAGTCTCTTCCTTTGAAGGTGCTGTTGGCGACGGACTACGTAGAGGAAGGAATGGCGGAGGAGATGAGAACCAGTCTCTTCGTTTCAAGGTGCTGTTGGCGACGGACTAGGTAGAGGAAGGAATGGCGGAGGAGATGAGAACCAGTCTCTTCGTTTGAAGGTGTTGTTGGCGACGAACTAGGTAGAGGAAGGAATGGCGGAGGAGATGAGAACCAGTCTTTTCGTTTGAAGGTGCTGTTGGCGACGTACTAGGTAGAGGAAAGAATGGCGGAGGAGATGAGAACCAGTCTCTTCGTTTCAAGGTGCTGTTGGCAACGGACTAGGTAGAGGAAGGAATGGCGGAGGAGATGAGAACCAGTCTCTTCGCTTGAAGGTGCTGTTGGTGACGAACTAGGTAGAGGAAGGAATGGCGGAGGAGATGAGAACCAGTCTCTTCGTTTGAAGGTGCTGTTGGCGACGGACTAGGTAGAGGAAGGAATGGCGGAGGAGATGAGAACCAGTCTCTTCGTTTGAAGGTGCTGTTGGCGACGGACTAGGTAGAGGAAAGAATGGCGGAGGAGATGAGAACCAGTCTCTTCCTTTGAAGGTGCTCTTGGCGACGGACTAGGTAGGGGAAGGAATGGCGTAGGAGAGGAGAACCAGTCTCTTCCTTTGAAGGTGCTGTTGGTGACGGACTAGGTAGAGGAAGGAATGGCGGAGGAGATGAGAAACAGTCTCTTCCTTTGAAGGTGCTGTTGGCGACAGACTAGGTGGAGGAGGGGAAAATCAGTCTCTTCCTTTGAAGATGCTGTTGGTGACGGACTTGGTCGGGGAAGGAATGGCGGAGGAGATGAGAACCAGTCTCTTCCTTTGTAGGTGCTGTTGGTGACGGACTAGGTAGGGGAAGGAATGGCGGAGGAGATGAGAACCAGTCTCTTCCTTTGAAGATGCTGTTGGTGACGGACCAGGTAGGGGAAGGAATGGCGGAGGAGATGAGAACCAGTGTCTTGCTTTGTAGGTGCTGTTGGCAACGGACTAGGTAGAGGAAGGAATGGCGGAGGATATGAGAACCAGTCTCTTCGTTTGAAGATGCTGTTGGCGACGTACTAGGTGGAGGAGGGAATGGCGGAGGAGATGAGAACCAGTCTCTTCCTTTGAAGGTGCTGTTGGCGACGGACTAGGTAGAGGAGGGAATGGCGGAGGAGATGTGAACCAGTCTCTCTCTCTCTCTCTCTCTGAAGGTGCTGTTGGTGACGAACTAGGTAGAGGAAGGAATGGCGGAGGAGATGAGAACCAGTCTCTTCCTTTGAAGATGCTGTTGGCGACGGACAAGGTGGAGGAGGGAATGGCGGAGGAGATGAGAACCAGTCTGTTCCTTTGAAGGTGCTGTTGGTGACGAAATAGGTAGAGGAAGGAATGGCGGAGGAGATGAGAACCAGTCGCTTTCTTGAAGGTGCTGTTGGTGACGAACTAGATAGAGGAAGGAATGGCGGAGGAGATGAGAACCAGTCTCTTCGTTTGAAGGTGCTATTGGCGACGGACTAGGTGGAGGAGGGAATGGCGGAGGAGATGAGAACCAGTCTCTTCCTTTGGAGGTGCTGTTGGCGACGGACTCGGTGGAGGAAGGAATGGTGGAGGAGATGAGAACCAGTCTCTTCGTTTCAAGGTGCTGTTGGCGACGGACTAGGTAGAGGAAGGAATGGCGGAGGAGATGAGAACCAGTCTCTTCCTTTGAAGGTGCTGTTGGCGACGAACTACGTAGAGGAAGGAATGGTGCAGGAGATGAGAACCAGTCTCTTCGTTTGAAGGTGCTGTTGGCGACGGACTAGGTAGAGGAGCGAATGGCGGAGGAGATGAGAACCAGTCTCTTCCTTTGAAGGTGCTGTTGGCGACGGACTAGGTAGAGGAAGGAATGGCGGAGGAGATGAGAAACTGTCTCTTCCTTTGAAGGTGCTGTTGACGACGGACTAGGTAGAGGAAGGAATGGCGGAAGAGATGAGAAACAGTCTCTTCCTTTGAAGGTGCTGTTGGCGACGGACGACGTGGAGGAGGGGAAAACCAGTCTCTTACTTTGAAGATGCTGTTGGTGACGGACTAGGTAGAGGAAGGAATGGCGGAAGAGATGAGAAACAGTCTCTTCCTTTGAAGGTACTGTTGGCGACGAACTAGGTGGAGGAGGGGAAAGCCAGTCTCTTCCTTTGAAGGTGCTGTTGGCGACGGACTAGGTGGAGGAGGGGAAAACCAGTCTCTTCCTTTGAAGGTGCTTTTGGCAACGAACTAGGTGGAGGAGGGGAAAACCAGTCTCTTCCTTTGAGGGTACTGTTGAAGACGGACTAGGTGGAGGAGGCGAAAACCAGTCTCTTCCTTTGAAGGTGCTTTTGGCAACGAACTAGATGGAGGAGGGGAAAATCAGTCTCTTCCTTTGAAGGTACTGTTGGCGACGAACTAGGTGGAGGAGGGGAAATTCAGTCTCTTCCTTTGAGGGTACTGTTGGCGACGAACTAGGTGGAGGAGGGGAAAACCAGTCTCTTCCTTTGAAGGTGCTGTTGGCGACGAACTAGGTGGAGGAGGGGAAAACCAGTCTCTTCCTTTGAAGGTACTGTTGGCGACGGACTAGGTGGAGGAGGGGAAAACCAGTCTCTTCCCTTGAAGGTACTGATGGCGACGGACTAGTTGGAGGAGGAATGGCGAAGGAGATGAGAACCAGTCTCTTCCTTTGAAGGTGCTGTTGGCGACGAACTAGGTGGAGGAGGGGAAAACCAGTCTATTCCTTTGAAGGTGCTGTTGGCGACGAGCTAGTTGGAGGAGGGGAAAACCAGGCTCTTCCTTCGAAGGTACTGATGGCGACGAAATACGTGAAGGAGGGGAAAACCAGTCTCTTCGTTTGAAGGTGCTGTTGGCGACGGACTAGGTGGAGGAGGGAATGGCGGAGGAAATGAGAACCAGTCTCTTCCTTTTAAGGTGCTGTTGGCGACGGACGAGGTGGAGGAGGGGAAAACCAGTCGCCTACTTTGAAAGTCCCGTTGGTGACGGACTAGGTAGAGGAAGGAACGGCGGAGGAGATGAGCACCAGTCTCTTCCTTTGAAGGTACTGTTGTCGACGAACTAGGTAGAGGAAGGAATGGCGGAGGAGATGAGAACCAGTCTCTTCGTTTGAAGGTGCTGTTGGCGACGGAATAGGTGGAAGAGGGAATGGCGGAGGAGATGAGAACCAGTCTCTTTCTTTGAAGGTGCTGTTGGCGACGGACTAGGTGGAGGAGGGAATGGAGGCGGAGATGAGAACCAGTCTCTTTGTTTGAAGGTGCTGTTGGCGACGGACGAGGTAGAGGAAGGAATGGCGGAGGAGATGAGAACCAGTCTCTTCGTTTGAAGGTGCTGTTGGTGACGAACTAGGTAGAGGAAGGAATGGCGGAGGAGATGAGAACCAGTCTCTTCGTTTGAAGGTGCTGTTGGTGACGGACTAGGTAGAGGAAGGAATGGCGGAGGATATGGGAACCAGTCTCTTCGTTTGAAGTTGCTGTTGGCGACGGAGTAGGTAGAGGAAGGAATGGCGGAGGAGATGAGAACCAGTCTCTTCGTTTGAAGGTGCTGTTGGCGACGGACTAGGTGGAGGAGGGAATGGCGGAGGAGATGAGAACCAGTCTTACGTTTGAAGGTGCTGTTGGTGACGAACTAGGTAGAGGAAGGAATGGTGGAGGAGATGAGAACACGTCTCTTCCTTTGAAGGTGCTGTTGGCGACGGACGAGGTGGAGGAGGGAAAAACCAGTCTGTTACTTTGAAGGTCCCGTTGGTGACGGACTAGGTAGAGGAAGGAATGGCGGAGGAGATGAGAACTAGTCTCTTACTTTGAAGGTGCTGTTGGCGACGAACTACGTAGAGGAAGGAATGGCGGAGGAGATGCGAACCAGTCTCTTCGTTTGAAGGTGCTGTTGGCGACGGACTAGGTAGAGGAGCGAATGGCGGAGGAGATGAGAACCAGTCTCCTCCTTTGAAGGTGCAGTTGATGACGAACTAGGTAGAGGAAGGAATGGTGGAGAGGATGATAACCTGTCTCTTCCTTTGAAGGTGTTGTTGGCGACGGACTAGGTAGAGGAAGGAATGGCGGAGGAGATGAGAACCAGTCTCTTCTTCTGAAGGTGCTGTTGGCGACGGACTAGGTGGAGGAGGGAACGGCGGAGGAGATGAGAACCAGTCTCTTCCTTTGAAGGTGCTGTTGGCGACGGACTAGGTAGAGGAAGGAATGGCGGAGGAGATGAGAAACTGTCTCTTCCTTTGAAGGTGCTGTTGGCGACGGACTAGGTAGAGGAAGGAATGGCGGAAGAGATGAGAACCAGTCTCTTCCTTTGAAGGTGCTGTTGGCGACGGACGACGTGGAGGAGGGGAAAACCAGTCTCTTACTTTGAAGATGCTGTTGGTGACGGACTAGGTAGAGGAAGGAATGGCGGAAGAGATGAGAACCAGTCTCTTCCTTTGAAGGTCCTGTTGGCGACGAACTAGGTGGATGAGGGGAAAACCAGTCTCTTCCTTTGAAGGTGCTGTTGGCGACGGACTAGGTGGAGGAGGGGAAAACCAGTCTCTTCCTTTGAAGGTGCTTTTGGCAACGAACTAGGTGGAGGAGGGGAAAACCAGTCTCTTCCTTTGAGGGTACTGTTGGCGACGGACTAGGTGGAGGAGGGGAAAACCAGTCTCTTCCTTTGAAGGTGCTTTTGGCAACGAACTAGATGGAGCAGGGGAAAATCAGTCTCTTCCTTTGATGGTACTGTTGGCGACGAACTAGGTGGAGGAGGGGAAAACCAGTCTCTTCCTTTGAGGGTACTGTTGGCGACGAAGTAGGTGGAGGAGGGGAAAACCAGTCTCTTCCTTTGAAGGTACTGTTGGCGACGAACTAGGTGGAGGAGGGGAAAACCAGTCTCTTCCTTTGAAGGTACTGTTGGCGACGGACTAGGTGGAGGAGGGGAAAACCAGTCTCTTCCTTTGAAGGTACTGATGGCGACGGACTAGGTGGAGGAGGAATGGCGGAGGAGATGAGAACCAGTCTCTTCCCTTGAAAGTGCTGTTGGCGACGAACTAGGTGGAGGAGGGGAAAACCAGTCTATTCCTTTGAAGGTGCTCTTGGCGACGAGCTAGGAGGAGGAGGGGAAAACCAGGCTCTTCCTTCGAAGGTACTGATGGCGACGAAATACGTGAGGGAGGGGAAAACCAGTCTCTTCCTTTGAAGGTGCTGTTGGCGACGGACTAGGTAGAGGAGGGAATGGCGGAGGAAATGAGAACCAGTCTCTTCCTTTTAAGGTGCTGTTGGCGACGGACGAGGTGGAGGAGGGGAAAACCAGTCGCTTACTTTGAAAGTCCCGTTGGTGACGGACTAGGTAGAGGAAGGAACGGCGGAGTAGATGAGAACCGGTCTCTTCCTTTGAAGGTGCTGTTGTCGACGAACTAGGTAGAGGAAGGAATGGCGGAGGAGATGAGAACCAGTCTCTTCGTTTGAAGGTGCTGTTGGCGACGGAATAGGTGGAAGAGGGAACGGCGGAGGAGATGAGAACCAGTCTCTTTCTTTGAAGGTTCTGTTGGCGACGGACTAGGTGGAGGAGGGAATGGCGGAGGAGATGAGAACCAGTCTCTTTCTTTGAAGGTGCTGTTGGCGACGGACGAGGTAGAGGAAGGAATGGCGGAGGAGATGAGAACCAGTCTCTTCGTTTGAAGGTGATGTTGGTGACGAACTAGGTAGAGGAAGGAATGGCGGAGGAGATGAGAACCAGTCTCTTCGTTTGAAGGTGCTGTTGGTGACGGACTAGGTAGAGGAAGGAATGGCGGAGGAGATGAGAACCAGTCTCTTCGTTTGAAGTTGCTGTTGGCGACGGACTAGGTAGAGGAAGGAATGGCGGAGGAGATGAGAACCAGTCTCTTCGTTTGAAGGTGCTGTTGGCGACGGACTAGGTGGAGGAGGGAATGGCGGAGGAGATGAGAACCAGTCTCTTCGTTTGAAGGTGCTGTTGGTGACGAACTAGGTAGAGGAAGGAATGGTGGAGGAGATGAGAACCAGTCTCTTCGTTTGAAGGTGCTGTTGGCGACGGACTAGGTAGAGGAAGGAATGGTGGAGGAAATGAGAACCATTCTCTTCCTTTGAAGGTGCTGTTGGCGACGGACTAGGTAGAGGAGGGAATGGCGGAAGAGATGAGAACCAGTCTCTTCCTTTGAAGGTACTGTTGGTGAGGGACTAGGTGGAGGAGGGAATGGAGATGAGAACCAGTCTCTTCCTTTGAAGGTGCTGTTGGCGACGGACTAGGTAGAGGAGGGAATGGCGGAGGAGATGAGAACCAGTCTCTTCGTTTGAAGGTGCTGTTGGTGAGGGACTAGGTGGAGGAGGGAATGGCGGAGGAGATGAGAACCAGTCTCTTCCTTTGAAGGTACTGTTGGTGACGGACTAGGTGGAGGAGGGAATGGCGGAGGAGATGAGAACCAGTCTCTTCCTTTGAAGGTGCTGTTGGCGACGGACGAGGTGGAGGAGGGAATGGCGGAGGAGATGAGAACCAGTCTCTTCCTTTGAAGGTGCTGTTGGCGACAGACGAGGTGGAGGAGAGAATGGCGGAGGAGATGAGAACCAGTCTCTTCATTTGAAGGTGCTGTTGGTGAGGGACTAGGTGGAGGAGGGAATGGCGGAGGAGATGAGAACCAGTCTCTTCCTTTGAAGGTACTGTTGGTGACGGACTAGGTGGAGGAGGGAATGGCGGAGGAGATGAGAACCAGTCTCTTCGTTTGAAGGTTCTGTTGGCGACGAACTAGTTGGAGGAGGGAATGGCGGAGGACATGAGAACCAGTCTCTTCCTTTGAAGGTACTGTTGGGGACGAACTAGGTAGAGGAAGGAATGGCGGAGGAGATGAGAACCAGTCTCTTCCTTTGAAGGTGCTGTTGGTGACGGACTAGGTAGAGGAAGGAATGGCGGAGGAGATGAGAACCAGTCCCTTCCTTTGAAGGTGCTGTTGGCCACGGACGAGGTGAAGGAGGGGAAAACCAGTCTCTTCCTTTGAAGGTCCCGTTGAGGACGGACTAGGTAGAGGAAGGAATGGCGGAGGAGATGAGAACCAGTCTCTTCCTTTGAAGGTGCTGTTGGTGACAGACTAGGTGGAGGAGGGAATGGCGCAGGAGATGAGAACCAGTCTCTTTCTTTGAAGGTGCTGTTGGCGACGGACGAGGTGGAGGAGAGGAAAACCAGTCTCTTACTTTGAAGGTCCCGTTGGTGACGGACTAGGTAGAGGAAGGAATTGCGGAAGAGATGAGAAGCAGTCTCTTCCTTTGAAGGTGCTGTTGGCGACGAACTAGGTGGAGGAGGGAAAAACCAGTCTCTTCCTTTGAAGGTGCTGTTGGTTACGGACTAGGTGGAGGAGGGAATGGCGGAGGAGATGAGAACCAGTCTCTTCCTTTGAAGGTGCTGTTGGCGACTGACGAGGTGGGGGAGGGGAAAACCAGTCTCTTACTTTGAAGGTGCTGTTGGTGACGGACTAGGTAGAGGAAGGAATGGCGGAAGAGATGAGAACCAGTTTCTTCCTTTGAAGGTATTGTTGGCGACGAACTAGGTGGAGGAGGGGAAAACCAGTCTCTTCCTTTGAAGATGCTGTTGGCGACTGACAAGGTGGAGTAGGGGAAAATCAGTCTCTTCCTTTGAAGGTACTGTTGGCGACAAACTAGGTGGAGGAGGGGAAAACCAGTCTCTTCCTTTGAAGGTACCGTTGGCGACCAACTAGTTGGAGGAGGGTAAAACCAGTCTCTTCCTTTGAAGGTGCTGTTGGCGACGGACTAGGTGGAGGAGGGAATGGCGGAGGAGATGAGAACCAGTCTCTTCCTTTGAAGGTACTGTTGGCGACGGACTAGGTAGAGGAAGGAATGGCGGAGGAGATGAGAACCAGTCTCTTCCTTTGAAGGTGCTGTTGGCGACGGACTAGGTAGAGGAAGGAATGGCGGAGGAGATGAGAACCAGTCTCTTCGTTTGAAGTTGCTGTTGGCGACGGACTAGGTAGAGGAAGGAATGGCGGAGGAGATGAGAACCAGTCTCTTCGTTTGAAGATGCTGTTGGCGACGGACTAGGTGGAGGAGGGATTGGCGGAGGAGATGAGAACCAGTCTCTTCGTTTGAAGGTGCTGTTGGTGACGAACTAGGTAGAGGAAGGAATGGTGGAGGAGATGAGAACCAGTCTCTTCGTTTGAAGGTGCTGTTGGCGACGGACTAGGTAGAGGAAAGAATGGCGGAGGAGATGAGAACCAGTCTCTTCCTTTGAAGGTGCTGTTGGCGACGGACTAGGTAGAGGAGGGAATGGCGGAGGAGATGTGAACCAGTCTCTTCCTTTGAAGGTACTGTTGGTGAGGGACTAGGTGGAGGAGGGAATGGCGGTGGAGATGAGAACCAGTCTCTTCCTTTGAAGGTGCTGTTGGCGACGGACTAGGTAGAGGAGGGAATGGCGGAGGAGATGAGAACCAGTCTCTTCGTTTGAAGGTGCTGTTGGTGAGGGACTAGGTGGAGGAGGGAATGGCGGAGGAGATGAGAACCAGTCTCTTCCTTTGAAGGTACTGTTGGTGACGGACTAGGTGGAGGAGGGAATGGCGGAGGAGATGAGAACCAGTCTCTTCCTTTGAAGGTGCTGTTGGCGACGGACGAGGTGGAGGAGGGAATGGCGGAGGAGATGAGAACCAGTCTCTTCCTTTGAAGGTGCTGTTGGCGAGAGACGAGGTGGAGGAGAGAATGGCGGAGGAGATGAGAACCAGTCTCTTCCTTTGAAGGTGCTGTTGGTGAGGGACTAGGTGGAGGAGGGAATGGCGGAGGAGATGAGAAGCAGTCTCTTCCTATGAAGGTACTGTTGGTGACGGACTAGGTGGAGGAGGGAATGGCGGAGGAGATGAGAACCAGTCTCTTCCTTTGAAGGTGCTGTTGGCGACGAACTAGTTGGAGGAGGGAATGGCGGAGGACATGAGAACCAGTCTCTTCCTTTGAAGGTACTGTTGGGGACGAACTAGGTAGAGGAAGGAATGGCGGAGGAGATGAGAACCAGTCTCTTCCTTTGAAGGTATTGTTGGCGACGAACTAGGTGGAGGAGGGGAAAACCAGTCTCTTCCTTTGAAGGTGCTGTTGGCGACTGACAAGGTGGAGCAGGGGAAAATCAGTCTCTTCCTTTGAAGGTACTGTTGGCGACGAACTAGGTGGAGGAGGGTAAAACCAGTCTCTTCCTTTGAAGGTGCTGTTGGCGACGGACTAGGTGGAGGAGGGAATGGCGGAGGAGATGAGAACCAGTCTCTTCCTTTGAAGGTACTGTTGGCGACGGACTAGGTAGAGGAAGGAATGGCGGAGGAGATGAGAACCAGTCTCTTCCTTTGAAGGTGCTGTTGGCGACGGACTACGTAGAGGAAGGAATGGCGGAGGAGATGAGAACCAGTCTCTTCGTTTCAAGGTGCTGTTGGCGACGGACTAGGTAGAGGAAGGAATGGCGGAGGAGATGAGAACCAGTCTCTTCGTTTGAAGGTGTTGTTGGCGACGAACTAGGTAGAGGAAGGAATGGCGGAGGAGATGAGAACCAGTCTTTTCGTTTGAAGGTGCTGTTGGCGACGTACTAGGTAGAGGAAAGAATGGCGGAGGAGATGAGAACCAGTCTCTTCGTTTCAAGGTGCTGTTGGCAACGGACTAGGTAGAGGAAGGAATGGCGGAGGAGATGAGAACCAGTCTCTTCGCTTGAAGGTGCTGTTGGTGACGAACTAGGTAGAGGAAGGAATGGCGGAGGAGATGAGAACCAGTCTCTTCGTTTGAAGGTGCTGTTGGCGACGGACTAGGTAGAGGAAGGAATGGCGGAGGAGATGAGAACCAGTCTCTTCGTTTGAAGGTGCTGTTGGCGACGGACTAGGTAGAGGAAAGAATGGCGGAGGAGATGAGAACCAGTCTCTTCCTTTGAAGGTGCTCTTGGCGACGGACTAGGTAGGGGAAGGAATGGCGTAGGAGAGGAGAACCAGTCTCTTCCTTTGAAGGTGCTGTTGGTGACGGACTAGGTAGAGGAAGGAATGGCGGAGGAGATGAGAAACAGTCTCTTCCTTTGAAGGTGCTGTTGGCGACAGACTAGGTGGAGGAGGGGAAAATCAGTCTCTTCCTTTGAAGATGCTGTTGGTGACGGACTTGGTCGGGGAAGGAATGGCGGAGGAGATGAGAACCAGTCTCTTCCTTTGTAGGTGCTGTTGGTGACGGACTAGGTAGGGGAAGGAATGGCGGAGGAGATGAGAACCAGTCTCTTCCTTTGAAGATGCTGTTGGTGACGGACCAGGTAGGGGAAGGAATGGCGGAGGAGATGAGAACCAGTGTCTTGCTTTGTAGGTGCTGTTGGCAACGGACTAGGTAGAGGAAGGAATGGCGGAGGATATGAGAACCAGTCTCTTCGTTTGAAGATGCTGTTGGCGACGTACTAGGTGGAGGAGGGAATGGCGGAGGAGATGAGAACCAGTCTCTTCCTTTGAAGGTGCTGTTGGCGACGGACTAGGTAGAGGAGGGAATGGCGGAGGAGATGTGAACCAGTCTCTCTCTCTCTCTCTCTCTGAAGGTGCTGTTGGTGACGAACTAGGTAGAGGAAGGAATGGCGGAGGAGATGAGAACCAGTCTCTTCCTTTGAAGATGCTGTTGGCGACGGACAAGGTGGAGGAGGGAATGGCGGAGGAGATGAGAACCAGTCTGTTCCTTTGAAGGTGCTGTTGGTGACGAAATAGGTAGAGGAAGGAATGGCGGAGGAGATGAGAACCAGTCGCTTTCTTGAAGGTGCTGTTGGTGACGAACTAGATAGAGGAAGGAATGGCGGAGGAGATGAGAACCAGTCTCTTCGTTTGAAGGTGCTATTGGCGACGGACTAGGTGGAGGAGGGAATGGCGGAGGAGATGAGAACCAGTCTCTTCCTTTGGAGGTGCTGTTGGCGACGGACTCGGTGGAGGAAGGAATGGTGGAGGAGATGAGAACCAGTCTCTTCGTTTCAAGGTGCTGTTGGCGACGGACTAGGTAGAGGAAGGAATGGCGGAGGAGATGAGAACCAGTCTCTTCCTTTGAAGGTGCTGTTGGCGACGAACTACGTAGAGGAAGGAATGGTGCAGGAGATGAGAACCAGTCTCTTCGTTTGAAGGTGCTGTTGGCGACGGACTAGGTAGAGGAGCGAATGGCGGAAGAGATGAGAACCAGTCTCTTCCTTTGAAGGTGCTGTTGGCGACGGACTAGGTAGAGGAAGGAATGGCGGAGGAGATGAGAAACTGTCTCTTCCTTTGAAGGTGCTGTTGACGACGGACTAGGTAGAGGAAGGAATGGCGGAAGAGATGAGAAACAGTCTCTTCCTTTGAAGGTGCTGTTGGCGACGGACGACGTGGAGGAGGGGAAAACCAGTCTCTTACTTTGAAGATGCTGTTGGTGACGGACTAGGTAGAGGAAGGAATGGCGGAAGAGATGAGAAACAGTCTCTTCCTTTGAAGGTACTGTTGGCGACGAACTAGGTGGAGGAGGGGAAAGCCAGTCTCTTCCTTTGAAGGTGCTGTTGGCGACGGACTAGGTGGAGGAGGGGAAAACCAGTCTCTTCCTTTGAAGGTGCTTTTGGCAACGAACTAGGTGGAGGAGGGGAAAACCAGTCTCTTCCTTTGAGGGTACTGTTGAAGACGGACTAGGTGGAGGAGGCGAAAACCAGTCTCTTCCTTTGAAGGTGCTTTTGGCAACGAACTAGATGGAGGAGGGGAAAATCAGTCTCTTCCTTTGAAGGTACTGTTGGCGACGAACTAGGTGGAGGAGGGGAAATTCAGTCTCTTCCTTTGAGGGTACTGTTGGCGACGAACTAGGTGGAGGAGGGGAAAACCAGTCTCTTCCTTTGAAGGTGCTGTTGGCGACGAACTAGGTGGAGGAGGGGAAAACCAGTCTCTTCCTTTGAAGGTACTGTTGGCGACGGACTAGGTGGAGGAGGGGAAAACCAGTCTCTTCCCTTGAAGGTACTGATGGCGACGGACTAGTTGGAGGAGGAATGGCGAAGGAGATGAGAACCAGTCTCTTCCTTTGAAGGTGCTGTTGGCGACGAACTAGGTGGAGGAGGGGAAAACCAGTCTATTCCTTTGAAGGTGCTGTTGGCGACGAGCTAGTTGGAGGAGGGGAAAACCAGGCTCTTCCTTCGAAGGTACTGATGGCGACGAAATACGTGAAGGAGGGGAAAACCAGTCTCTTCGTTTGAAGGTGCTGTTGGCGACGGACTAGGTGGAGGAGGGAATGGCGGAGGAAATGAGAACCAGTCTCTTCCTTTTAAGGTGCTGTTGGCGACGGACGAGGTGGAGGAGGGGAAAACCAGTCGCCTACTTTGAAAGTCCCGTTGGTGACGGACTAGGTAGAGGAAGGAACGGCGGAGGAGATGAGCACCAGTCTCTTCCTTTGAAGGTACTGTTGTCGACGAACTAGGTAGAGGAAGGAATGGCGGAGGAGATGAGAACCAGTCTCTTCGTTTGAAGGTGCTGTTGGCGACGGAATAGGTGGAAGAGGGAATGGCGGAGGAGATGAGAACCAGTCTCTTTCTTTGAAGGTGCTGTTGGCGACGGACTAGGTGGAGGAGGGAATGGAGGAGGAGATGAGAACCAGTCTCTTTGTTTGAAGGTGCTGTTGGCGACGGACGAGGTAGAGGAAGGAATGGCGGAGGAGATGAGAACCAGTCTCTTCGTTTGAAGGTGCTGTGGGTGACGAACTAGGTAGAGGAAGGAATGGCGGAGGAGATGAGAACCAGTCTCTTCGTTTGAAGGTGCTGTTGGTGACGGACTAGGTAGAGGAAGGAATGGCGGAGGAGATGGGAACCAGTCTCTTCGTTTGAAGTTGCTGTTGGCGACGGAGTAGGTAGAGGAAGGAATGGCGGAGGAGATGAGAACCAGTCTCTTCGTTTGAAGGTGCTGTTGGCGACGGACTAGGTGGAGGAGGGAATGGCGGAGGAGATGAGAACCAGTCTTACGTTTGAAGGTGCTGTTGGTGACGAACTAGGTAGAGGAAGGAATGGTGGAGGAGATGAGAACACGTCTCTTCCTTTGAAGGTGCTGTTGGCGACGGACGAGGTGGAGGAGGGAAAAACCAGTCTGTTACTTTGAAGGTCCCGTTGGTGACGGACTAGGTAGAGGAAGGAATGGCGGAGGAGATGAGAACTAGTCTCTTACTTTGAAGGTGCTGTTGGCGACGAACTACGTAGAGGAAGGAATGGCGGAGGAGATGCGAACCAGTCTCTTCGTTTGAAGGTGCTGTTGGCGACGGACTAGGTAGAGGAGCGAATGGCGGAGGAGATGAGAACCAGTCTCTTCCTTTGAAGGTGCAGTTGATGACGAACTAGGTAGAGGAAGGAATGGTGGAGGAGATGATAACCTGTCTCTTCCTTTGAAGGTGCTGTTGGCGACGGACTAGGTAGAGGAAGGAATGGCGGAGGAGATGAGAACCAGTCTCTTCTTCTGAAGGTGCTGTTGGCGACGGACTAGGTGGAGGAGGGAACGGCGGAGGAGATGAGAACCAGTCTCTTCCTTTGAAGGTGCTGTTGGCGACGGACTAGGTAGAGGAAGGAATGGCGGAGGAGATGAGAAACTGTCTCTTCCTTTGAAGGTGCTGTTGGCGACGGACTAGGTAGAGGAAGGAATGGCGGAAGAGATGAGAACCAGTCTCTTCCTTTGAAGGTGCTGTTGGCGACGGACGACGTGGAGGAGGGGAAAACCAGTCTCTTACTTTGAAGATGCTGTTGGTGACGGACTAAGTAGAGGAAGGAATGGCGGAAGAGATGAGAACCAGTCTCTTCCTTTGAAGGTCCTGTTGGCGACGAACTAGGTGGATGAGGGGAAAACCAGTCTCTTCCTTTGAAGGTGCTGTTGGCGACGGACTAGGTGGAGGAGGGGAAAACCAGTCTCTTCCTTTGAAGGTGCTTTTGGCAACGAACTAGGTGGAGGAGGGGAAAACCAGTCTCTTCCTTTGAGGGTACTGTTGGCGACGGACTAGGTGGAGGAGGGGAAAACCAGTCTCTTCCTTTGAAGGTGCTTTTGGCAACGAACTAGATGGAGCAGGGGAAAATCAGTCTCTTCCTTTGATGGTACTGTTGGCGACGAACTAGGTGGAGGAGGGGAAAACCAGTCTCTTCCTTTGAGGGTACTGTTGGCGACGAAGTAGGTGGAGGAGGGGAAAACCAGTCTCTTCCTTTGAAGGTACTGTTGGCGACGAACTAGGTGGAGGAGGGGAAAACCAGTCTCTTCCTTTGAAGGTACTGTTGGCGACGGACTAGGTGGAGGAGGGGAAAACCAGTCTCTTCCTTTGAAGGTACTGATGGCGACGGACTAGGTGGAGGAGGAATGGCGGAGGAGATGAGAACCAGTCTCTTCCCTTGAAAGTGCTGTTGGCGACGAACTAGGTGGAGGAGGGGAAAACCAGTCTATTCCTTTGAAGGTGCTCTTGGCGACGAGCTAGGTGGAGGAGGGGAAAACCAGGCTCTTCCTTCGAAGGTACTGATGGCGACGAAATACGTGAGGGAGGGGAAAACCAGTCTCTTCCTTTGAAGGTGCTGTTGGCGACGGACTAGGTAGAGGAGGGAATGGCGGAGGAAATGAGAACCAGTCTCTTCCTTTTAAGGTGCTGTTGGCGACGGACGAGGTGGAGGAGGGGAAAACCAGTCGCTTACTTTGAAAGTCCCGTTGGTGACGGACTAGGTAGAGGAAGGAACGGCGGAGTAGATGAGAACCGGTCTCTTCCTTTGAAGGTGCTGTTGTCGACGAACTAGGTAGAGGAAGGAATGGCGGAGGAGATGAGAACCAGTCTCTTCGTTTGAAGGTGCTGTTGGCGACGGAATAGGTGGAAGAGGGAACGGCGGAGGAGATGAGAACCAGTCTCTTTCTTTGAAGGTTCTGTTGGCGACGGACTAGGTGGAGGAGGGAATGGCGGAGGAGATGAGAACCAGTCTCTTTCTTTGAAGGTGCTGTTGGCGACGGACGAGGTAGAGGAAGGAATGGCGGAGGAGATGAGAACCAGTCTCTTCGTTTGAAGGTGATGTTGGTGACGAACTAGGTAGAGGAAGGAATGGCGGAGGAGATGAGAACCAGTCTCTTCGTTTGAAGGTGCTGTTGGTGACGGACTAGGTAGAGGAAGGAATGGCGGAGGAGATGAGAACCAGTCTCTTCGTTTGAAGTTGCTGTTGGCGACGGACTAGGTAGAGGAAGGAATGGCGGAGGAGATGAGAACCAGTCTCTTCGTTTGAAGGTGCTGTTGGCGACGGACTAGGTGGAGGAGGGAATGGCGGAGGAGATGAGAACCAGTCTCTTCGTTTGAAGGTGCTGTTGGTGACGAACTAGGTAGAGGAAGGAATGGTGGAGGAGATGAGAACCAGTCTCTTCGTTTGAAGGTGCTGTTGGCGACGGACTAGGTAGAGGAAGGAATGGTGGAGGAAATGAGAACCATTCTCTTCCTTTGAAGGTGCTGTTGGCGACGGACTAGGTAGAGGAGGGAATGGCGGAGGAGATGAGAACCAGTCTCTTCCTTTGAAGGTACTGTTGGTGAGGGACTAGGTGGAGGAGGGAATGGAGATGAGAACCAGTCTCTTCCTTTGAAGGTGCTGTTGGCGACGGACTAGGTAGAGGAGGGAATGGCGGAGGAGATGAGAACCAGTCTCTTCGTTTGAAGGTGCTGTTGGTGAGGGACTAGGTGGAGGAGGGAATGGCGGAGGAGATGAGAACCAGTCTCTTCCTTTGAAGGTACTGTTGGTGACGGACTAGGTGGAGGAGGGAATGGCGGAGGAGATGAGAACCAGTCTCTTCCTTTGAAGGTGCTGTTGGCGACGGACGAGGTGGAGGAGGGAATGGCGGAGGAGATGAGAACCAGTCTCTTCCTTTGAAGGTGCTGTTGGCGACAGACGAGGTGGAGGAGAGAATGGCGGAGGAGATGAGAACCAGTCTCTTCCTTTGAAGGTGCTGTTGGTGAGGGACTAGGTGGAGGAGGGAATGGCGGAGGAGATGAGAACCAGTCTCTTCCTTTGAAGGTACTGTTGGTGACGGACTAGGTGGAGGAGGGAATGGCGGAGGAGATGAGAACCAGTCTCTTCGTTTGAAGGTTCTGTTGGCGACGAACTAGTTGGAGGAGGGAATGGCGGAGGACATGAGAACCAGTCTCTTCCTTTGAAGGTACTGTTGGGGACGAACTAGGTAGAGGAAGGAATGGCGGAGGAGATGAGAACCAGTCTCTTCCTTTGAAGGTGCTGTTGGTGACGGACTAGGTAGAGGAAGGAATGGCGGAGGAGATGAGAACCAGTCCCTTCCTTTGAAGGTGCTGTTGGCCACGGACGAGGTGAAGGAGGGGAAAACCAGTCTCTTCCTTTGAAGGTCCCGTTGAGGACGGACTAGGTAGAGGAAGGAATGGCGGAGGAGATGAGAACCAGTCTCTTCCTTTGAAGGTGCTGTTGGTGACGGACTAGGTGGAGGAGGGAATGGCGGAGGAGATGAGAACCAGTCTCTTTCTTTGAAGGTGCTGTTGGCGACGGACGAGGTGGAGGAGAGGAAAACCAGTCTCTTACTTTGAAGGTCCCGTTGGTGACGGACTAGGTAGAGGAAGGAATTGCGGAAGAGATGAGAAGCAGTCTCTTCCTTTGAAGGTGCTGTTGGCGACGAACTAGGTGGAAGAGGGGAAAACCAGTCTCTTCCTTTGAAGGTGCTGTTGGTTACGGACTAGGTGGAGGAGGGAATGGCGGAGGAGATGAGAACCAGTCTCTTCCTTTGAAGGTGCTGTTGGCGACTGACGAGGTGGGGGAGGGGAAAACCAGTCTCTTACTTTGAAGGTGCTGTTGGTGACGGACTAGGTAGAGGAAGGAATGGCGGAAGAGATGAGAACCAGTTTCTTCCTTTGAAGGTATTGTTGGCGACGAACTAGGTGGAGGAGGGGAAAACCAGTCTCTTCCTTTGAAGATGCTGTTGGCGACTGACAAGGTGGAGTAGGGGAAAATCAGTCTCTTCCTTTGAAGGTACTGTTGGCGACAAACTAGGTGGAGGAGGGGAAAACCAGTCTCTTCCTTTGAAGGTACCGTTGGCGACCAACTAGTTGGAGGAGGGTAAAACCAGTCTCTTCCTTTGAAGGTGCTGTTGGCGACGGACTAGGTGGAGGAGGGAATGGCGGAGGAGATGAGAACCAGTCTCTTCCTTTGAAGGTACTGTTGGCGACGGACTAGGTAGAGGAAGGAATGGCGGAGGAGATGAGAACCAGTCTCTTCCTTTGAAGGTGCTGTTGGCGACGGACTAGGTAGAGGAAGGAATGGCGGAGGAGATGAGAACCAGTCTCTTCGTTTGAAGTTGCTGTTGGCGACGGACTAGGTAGAGGAAGGAATGGCGGAGGAGATGAGAACCAGTCTCTTCGTTTGAAGATGCTGTTGGCGACGGACTAGGTGGAGGAGGGATTGGCGGAGGAGATGAGAACCAGTCTCTTCGTTTGAAGGTGCTGTTGGTGACGAACTAGGTAGAGGAAGGAATGGTGGAGGAGATGAGAACCAGTCTCTTCGTTTGAAGGTGCTGTTGGCGACGGACTAGGTAGAGGAAAGAATGGCGGAGGAGATGAGAACCAGTCTCTTCCTTTGAAGGTGCTGTTGGCGACGGACTAGGTAGAGGAGGGAATGGCGGAGGAGATGTGAACCAGTCTCTTCCTTTGAAGGTACTGTTGGTGAGGGACTAGGTGGAGGAGGGAATGGCGGTGGAGATGAGAACCAGTCTCTTCCTTTGAAGGTGCTGTTGGCGACGGACTAGGTAGAGGAGGGAATGGCGGAGGAGATGAGAACCAGTCTCTTCGTTTGAAGGTGCTGTTGGTGAGGGACTAGGTGGAGGAGGGAATGGCGGAGGAGATGAGAACCAGTCTCTTCCTTTGAAGGTACTGTTGGTGACGGACTAGGTGGAGGAGCGAATGGCGGAGGAGATGAGAACCAGTCTCTTCCTTTGAAGGTGCTGTTGGCGACGGACGAGGTGGAGGAGGGAATGGCGGAGGAGATGAGAACCAGTCTCTTCCTTTGAAGGTGCTGTTGGCGAGAGACGAGGTGGAGGAGAGAATGGCGGAGGAGATGAGAACCAGTCTCTTCCTTTGAAGGTGCTGTTGGTGAGGGACTAGGTGGAGGAGGGAATGGCGGAGGAGATGAGAAGCAGTCTCTTCCTATGAAGGTACTGTTGGTGACGGACTAGGTGGAGGAGGGAATGGCGGAGGAGATGAGAACCAGTCTCTTCCTTTGAAGGTGCTGTTGGCGACGAACTAGTTGGAGGAGGGAATGGCGGAGGACATGAGAACCAGTCTCTTCCTTTGAAGGTACTGTTGGGGACGAACTAGGTAGAGGAAGGAATGGCGGAGGAGATGAGAACCAGTCTCTTCCTTTGAAGGTATTGTTGGCGACGAACTAGGTGGAGGAGGGGAAAACCAGTCTCTTCCTTTGAAGGTGCTGTTGGCGACTGACAAGGTGGAGTAGGGGAAAATCAGTCTCTTCCTTTGAAGGTACTGTTGGCGACGAACTAGGTGGAGGAGGGTAAAACCAGTCTCTTCCTTTGAAGGTGCTGTTGGCGACGGACTAGGTGGAGGAGGGAATGGCGGAGGAGATGAGAACCAGTCTCTTCCTTTGAAGGTACTGTTGGCGACGGACTAGGTAGAGGAAGGAATGGCGGAGGAGATGAGAACCAGTCTCTTCCTTTGAAGGTGCTGTTGGCGACGGACTACGTAGAGGAAGGAATGGCGGAGGAGATGAGAACCAGTCTCTTCGTTTCAAGGTGCTGTTGGCGACGGACTAGGTAGAGGAAGGAATGGCGGAGGAGATGAGAACCAGTCTCTTCGTTTGAAGGTGTTGTTGGCGACGAACTAGGTAGAGGAAAGAATGGCGGAGGAGATGAGAACCAGTCTTTTCGTTTGAAGGTGCTGTTGGCGACGTACTAGGTAGAGGAAAGAATGGCGGAGGAGATGAGAACCAGTCTCTTCGTTTCAAGGTGCTGTTGGCAACGGACTAGGTAGAGGAAGGAATGGCGGAGGAGATGAGAACCAGTCTCTTCGCTTGAAGGTGCTGTTGGTGACGAACTAGGTAGAGGAAGGAATGGCGGAGGAGATGAGAACCAGTCTCTTCGTTTGAAGGTGCTGTTGGCGACGGACTAGGTAGAGGAAGGAATGGCGGAGGAGATGAGAACCAGTCTCTTCGTTTGAAGGTGCTGTTGGCGACGGACTAGGTAGAGGAAAGAATGGCGGAGGAGATGAGAACCAGTCTCTTCCTTTGAAGGTGCTCTTGGCGACGGACTAGGTAGGGGAAGGAATGGCGTAGGAGAGGAGAACCAGTCTCTTCCTTTGAAGGTGCTGTTGGTGACGGACTAGGTAGAGGAAGGAATGGCGGAGGAGATGAGAAACAGTCTCTTCCTTTGAAGGTGCTGTTGGCGACAGACTAGGTGGAGGAGGGGAAAATCAGTCTCTTCCTTTGAAGATGCTGTTGGTGACGGACTAGGTCGGGGAAGGAATGGCGGAGGAGATGAGAACCAGTCTCTTCCTTTGTAGGTGCTGTTGGTGACGGACTAGGTAGGGGAAGGAATGGCGGAGGAGATGAGAACCAGTCTCTTCCTTTGAAGATGCTGTTGGTGACGGACCAGGTAGGGGAAGGAATGGCGGAGGAGATGAGAACCAGTGTCTTGCTTTGTAGGTGCTGTTGGCAACGGACTAGGTAGAGGAAGGAATGGCGGAGGATATGAGAACCAGTCTCTTCGTTTGAAGATGCTGTTGGCGACGTACTAGGTGGAGGAGGGAATGGCGGAGGAGATGAGAACCAGTCTCTTCCTTTGAAGGTGCTGTTGGCGATGGACTAGGTAGAGGAGGGAATGGCGGAGGAGATGTGAACCAGTCTCTCTCTCTCTCTCTCTGAAGGTGCTGTTGGTGACGAACTAGGTAGAGGAAGGAATGGCGGAGGAGATGAGAACCAGTCTCTTCCTTTGAAGATGCTGTTGGCGACGGACAAGGTGGAGGAGGGAATGGCGGAGGAGATGAGAACCAGTCTGTTCCTTTGAAGGTGCTGTTGGTGACGAAATAGGTAGAGGAAGGAATGGCGGAGGAGATGAGAACCAGTCGCTTTCTTGAAGGTGCTGTTGGTGACGAACTAGATAGAGGAAGGAATGGCGGAGGAGATGAGAACCAGTCTCTTCGTTTGAAGGTGCTATTGGCGACGGACTAGGTGGAGGAGGGAATGGCGGAGGAGATGAGAACCAGTCTCTTCCTTTGGAGGTGCTGTTGGCGACGGACTCGGTGGAGGAAGGAATGGTGGAGGAGATGAGAACCAGTCTCTTCGTTTCAAGGTGCTGTTGGCGACGGACTAGGTAGAGGAAGGAATGGCGGAGGAGATGAGAACCAGTCTCTTCCTTTGAAGGTGCTGTTGGCGACGGACTAGGTAGAGGAGGGAATGGCGGAGGAGATGAGAACCAGTCTCTTCCTTTGAAGGTACTGTTGGTGAGGGACTAGGTGGAGGAGGGAATGGCGGTGGAGATGAGAACCAGTCTCTTCCTTTGAAGGTGCTGTTGGCGACGGACTAGGTAGAGGAGGGAATGGCGGAGGAGATGAGAACCAGTCTCTTCGTTTGAAGGTGCTGTTGGTGAGGGACTAGGTGGAGGAGGGAATGGCGGAGGAGATGAGAACCAGTCTCTTCCTTTGAAGGTACTGTTGGTGACGGACTAGGTGGAGGAGGGAATGGCGGAGGAGATGAGAACCAGTCTCTTCCTTGAAGGTG
Source organism: Mantis religiosa (assembly GCA_030765055.1). NCBI lineage: Eukaryota > Metazoa > Arthropoda > Insecta > Mantodea > Mantidae > Mantis > Mantis religiosa. The sequence continues at coordinate 588,051 of JAUKNK010000152.1, forward strand.
CTGTTGGCGACGGACGAGGTGGAGGAGGGAATGGCGGAGGAGATGAGAACCAGTCTCTGCCTTTGAAGGTGCTGTTGGCGACAGACGAGGTGGAGGAGAGAATGGCGGTGGAGATGAGAACCAGTCTCTTCCTTTGAAGGTGCTGTTGGCGACGGACTAGGTAGAGGAGGGAATGGCGGAGGAGAAGAGAACCAGTCTCTTCGTTTGAAGGTGCTGTTGGTGAGGGACTAGGTGGAGGAGGGAATGGCGGAGGAGATGAGAACCAGTCTCTTCCTTTGAAGGTACTGTTGGTGACAGACGAGGTGGAGGAGAGAATGGCGGAGGAGATGAGAACCAGTCTCTTCCTTTGAAGGTGCTGTTGGTGAGGGACTAGGTGGAGGAGGGAATGGCGGAGGAGATGAGAAGCAGTCTCTTCCTTTGAAGGTACTGTTGGTGACGGACTAGGTGGAGGAGGGAATGGCGGAGGAGATGAGAACCAGTCTCTTCCTTTGAAGGTGCTGTTGGCGACGAACTAGTTGGAGGAGGGAATGGCGGAGGACATGAGAACCAGTCTCTTCCTTTGAAGGTACTGTTGGGGACGAACTAGGTAGAGGAAGGAATGGCGGAGGAGATGAGAACCAGTCTCTTCCTTTGAAGGTGCTGTTGGTGACGGACTAGGTAGAGGAAGGAATGGCGGAGGAGATGAGAACCAGTCCCTTCCTTTGAAGGTGCTGTTGGCCACGGACGAGGTGAAGGAGGGGAAAACCAGTCTCTTCCTTTGAAGGTCCCGTTGAGGACGGACTAGGTAGAGGAAGGAATGGCGGAGGAGATGAGAACCAGTCTCTTCCTTTGAAGGTGCTGTTGGTGACGGACTAGGTGGAGGAGGGAATGGCGGAGGAGATGAGAACCAGTCTCTTTCTTTGAAGGTGCTGTTGGCGACGGACGAGGTGGAGGAGAGGAAAACCAGTCTCTTACTTTGAAGGTCCCGTTGGTGACGGACTAGGTAGAGGAAGGAATTGCGGAAGAGATGAGAAGCAGTCTCTTCCTTTGAAGGTGCTGTTGGCGACGAACTAGGTGGAGGAGGGGAAAACCAGTCTCTTCCTTTGAAGGTGCTGTTGGTTACGGACTAGGTGGAGGAGGGAATGGCGGAATAGATGAGAACCAGTCTCTTCCTTTGAAGGTGCTGTTGGCGACTGACGAGGTTGAGGAGGGGAAAACCAGTCTCTTACTTTGAAGGTGCTGTAGGTGACGGACTAGGTAGAGGAAGGAATGGCGGAAGAGATGAGAACCAGTTTCTCCCTTTGAAGGTATTGTTGGCGACGAACTAGGTGGAGGAGGGGAAAACCAGTCTCTTCCTTTGAAGGTGCTGTTGGCGACTGACAAGGTGGAGTAGGGGAAAATCAGTCTCTTCCTTTGAAGGTACTGTTGGCGACGAACTAGGTGGAGGAGGGGAAAACCAGTCTCTTCCTTTGAATGTACCGTTGGCGACCAACTAGTTGGAGGAGGGTAAAACCAGTCTCTTCCTTTGAAGGTGCTGTTGGCGACGGACTAGGTGGAGGAGGGAATGGCGGAGGAGATGAGAACCAGTCTCTTCCTTTGAAGGTACTGTTGGCGACGGACTAGGTAGAGGAAGGAATGGCGGAGGAGATGAGAACCAGTCTCTTCCTTTGAAGGTGCTGTTGGCGACGGACTAGGTAGAGGAAGGAATGGCGGAGGAGATGAGAACCAGTCTCTTCGTTTCAAGGTGCTGTTGGCGACGGACTAGGTAGAGGAAGGAATGGCGGAGGAGATGAGAACCAGTCTCTTCGTTTGAAGGTGTTGTTGGCGACGAACTAGGTAGAGGAAGGAATGGCGGAGGAGATGAGAACCAGTCTTTTCGTTTGAAGGTGCTGTTGGCGACGTACTAGGTAGAGGAAAGAATGGCGGAGGAGATGAGAACCAGTCTCTTCGTTTCAAGGTGCTGTTGGCAACGGACTAGGTAGAGGTAGGAATGGCGGAGGAGATGAGAACCAGTCTCTTCGCTTGAAGGTGCTGTTGGTGACGAACTAGGTAGAGGAAGGAATGGCGGAGGAGATGAGAACCAGTCTCTTCGTTTGAAGGTGCTGTTGGCGACGGACTAGGTAGAGGAAGGAATGGCGGAGGAGATGAGAACCAGTCTCTTCGTTTGAAGGTGCTGTTGGCGACGGACTAGGTAGAGGAAAGAATGGCGGAGGAGATGAGAACCAGTCTCTTCCTTTGAAGGTGCTCTTGGCGACGGACTAGGTAGGGGAAGGAATGGCGTAGGAGATGAGAACCAGTCTCTTCCTTTGAAGGTGCTGTGGGTGACGGACTAGGTAGAGGAAGGAATGGCGGAGGAGATGAGAAACAGTCTCTTCCTTTGAAGGTGCTGTTGGCGACGGACTAGGTGGAGGAGGGGAAAATCAGTCTCTTCCTTTGAAGATGCTGTTGGTGACGGACTAGGTCGGGGAAGGAATGGCGGAGGAGATGAGAACCAGTCTCTTCCTTTGTAGGTGCTGTTGGTGACGGACTAGGTAGGGGAAGGAATGGCGGAGGAGATGAGAACCAGTCTCTTCCTTTGTAGATGCTGTTGGTGACGGACCAGGTAGGGGAAGGAATGGCGGAGGAGATGAGAACCAGTGTCTTGCTTTGTAGGTGCTGTTGGCAACGGACTAGGTAGAGGAAGGAATGGCGGAGGATATGAGAACCAGTCTCTTCGTTTGAAGATGCTGTTGGCGACGTACTAGGTGGAGGAGGGAATGGCGGAGGAGATGAGAACCAGTCTCTTCCTTTGAAGGTGCTGTTGGCGACGGACTAGGTAGAGGAGGGAATGGCGGAGGAGATGTGAACCAGTCTCTCTCTCTCTCTCTGAAGGTGCTGTTGGTGACGAACTAGGTAGAGGAAGGAATGGCGGAGGAGATGAGAACCAGTCTCTTCCTTTGAAGATGCTGTTGGCGACGGACTAGGTGGAGGAGGGAATGGCGGAGGAGATGAGAACCAGTCTGTTCCTTTGAAGGTGCTGTTGGCGACGGACTAGGTAGAGGAGGGAATGGCGGAGGAGATGAGAACCAGTCTCTCTCTTTGAAGGTGCTGTTGGTGACGAAATAGGTAGAGGAAGGAATGGCGGAGGAGATGAGAACCAGTCGCTTTCTTGAAGGTGCTGTTGGTGACGAACTAGATAGAGGAAGGAATGGCGGAGGAGATGAGAACCAGTCTCTTCGTTTGAAGGTGCTATTGGCGACGGACTAGGTGGAGGAGGGAATGCCGGAGGAGATGAGAACCAATCTCTTGCTTTGGAGGTGCTGTTGGCGACGGACTAGGTGGAGGAGGAAAAGGCGGAGGAAATGAGAACCAGTCTCTTCCTTTGAAGGTACTGTTGGCGACGGACTAGGTGGAGGAGGGAATGGCGGAGGAGATGAGAACCAGTCTCTTCCTTTGAAGGTGCTGTTGGCGACGGACTAGGTGGAGGAGGGGAAAACCAGTCTCTTACCTTGAAGGTGCTGTTGGCGGCGGACTAGGTGGAGGAGGGGAAAACCGGTCTCTTACTTTGAAGATGCTGTTGGTAGCGGACTAGGTAGAGGAAGGAATGGCGGAGGAGATGAGAACCAGTCTCTTCCTTTGAAGATGCTGTTGGTGACGGACTAGGTGGAGGAGGGAATGGCGGAGGAGATGAGAACCAGTCTCTTCCTTTGAAGGTGCTGTTGGTGACGGACTAGGTGGAGGATGGGAAAACCAGTCTCTTACCATGAAGGTACTGTTGGCGACCAACTAGTTGGAGGAGGGTAAAACCAGTCTCTTCCTTTGAAGGTGCTGTTGGCGACGGACTAGGTGGAGGAGGGACTGGCGGAGGAGATGAGAACCAGTCTCTTCCTTTGAAGGTGCTGTTGGTGACGGACTAGGTGGAGGAGGGGAAAACCACTCTCTTACTTTGAAGGTCCCGTTGGTGACGGACTAGGTAGGGGAAGGAATGGCGGAGGAGATGAGAACCTGTCTCTTCCTTTGAAGATGCTGTTGGTGACGGACTAGGTAGGGGAAGGAATGGCGGAGGAGATGAGAACCAGTCTCTTCCTTTGAAGATGCTAATGGCGACGGACTAGGTGGAGGAAGGAATGGCGGAGGAGATGAGAACCAGTCTATTCCTTTGAAGGTGCTGTTGGCGACGGACTAGGTGGAGGAAGGAATGGCGGAGGAGATGAGAACCTGTCACTTCCTTTGAAGGTGCTGTTGGCGACGGACGAGGTGGAGGAGGGGAAAACCAGTCTCTTACTTTGAAGGTGCTGTTGGTGACGGACTAGGTAGGGGAAGGAATGGCGAAGGAGATGAGAACCAGTCTCTTCCTTTGAAGGTGCTGTTGGCGACGGACGAGGAGGAAGAGGGGAAAACCAGTCTCTTAGTTTGAAGGTGCTGTTGGCGACGGACGAGGTGGAGGAGGGGAAAACCAGTCTCTTACTTTGAAGGTGCTGTTGGTGACGGACTAGGTAGGGGAAGGAATGGCGAAGGAGAAGAGAACCAGTCTCTTCCCTTGAAGGTGCTGTTGGCGACGGACGAGGAGGAGTAGGGGAAAACCAGTCTCTTACTTTGAAGGTGCTGTGGGTGACGGACTAGGTAGAGGAAGGAATGGCGGAGGAGATGAGAAACAGTCTCTTCCTTTGAAGGTGCTGTTGGCGACGGACTAGGTGGAGGAGGGGAAAATCAGTCTCTTCCTTTGAAGATGCTGTTGGTGACGGACTAGGTCGGGGAAGGAATGGCGGAGGAGATGAGAACCAGTCTCTTCCTTTGTAGGTGCTGTTGGTGACGGACTAGGTAGGGGAAGGAATGGCGGAGGAGATGAGAACCAGTCTCTTCCTTTGTAGATGCTGTTGGTGACGGACCAGGTAGGGGAAGGAATGGCGGAGGAGATGAGAACCAGTGTCTTGCTTTGTAGGTGCTGTTGGCAACGGACTAGGTAGAGGAAGGAATGGCGGAGGATATGAGAACCAGTCTCTTCGTTTGAAGATGCTGTTGGCGACGTACTAGGTGGAGGAGGGAATGGCGGAGGAGATGAGAACCAGTCTCTTCCTTTGAAGGTGCTGTTGGCGACGGACTAGGTAGAGGAGGGAATGGCGGAGGAGATGTGAACCAGTCTCTCTCTCTCTCTGAAGGTGCTGTTGGTGACGAACTAGGTAGAGGAAGGAATGGCGGAGGAGATGAGAACCAGTCTCTTCCTTTGAAGATGCTGTTGGCGACGGACTAGGTGGAGGAGGGAATGGCGGAGGAGATGAGAACCAGTCTGTTCCTTTGAAGGTGCTGTTGGCGACGGACTAGGTAGAGGAGGGAATGGCGGAGGAGATGAGAACCAGTCTCTCTCTTTGAAGGTGCTGTTGGTGACGAAATAGGTAGAGGAAGGAATGGTGGAGGAGATGAGAACCAGTCGCTTTCTTGAAGGTGCTGTTGGTGACGAACTAGATAGAGGAAGGAATGGCGGAGGAGATGAGAACCAGCCTCTTCGTTTGAAGGTGCTATTGGCGACGGACTAGGTGGAGGAGGGAATGCCGGAGGAGATGAGAACCAATCTCTTGCTTTGGAGGTGCTGTTGGCGACGGACTAGGTGGAGGAGGAAAAGGCGGAGGAAATGAGAACCAGTCTCTTCCTTTGAAGGTACTGTTGGCGACGGACTAGGTGGAGGAGGGAATGGCGGAGGAGATGAGAACCAGTCTCTTCCTTTGAAGGTGCTGTTGGCGACGGACTAGGTGGAGGAGGGGAAAACCAGTCTCTTACCTTGAAGGTGCTGTTGGCGGCGGACTAGGTGGAGGAGGGGAAAACCGGTCTCTTACTTTGAAGATGCTGTTGGTAGCGGACTAGGTAGAGGAAGGAATGGCGGAGGAGATGAGAACCAGTCTCTTCCTTTGAAGATGCTGTTGGTGACGGACTAGGTGGAGGAGGGAATGGCGGAGGAGATGAGAACCAGTCTCTTCCTTTGAAGGTGCTGTTGGTGACGGACTAGGTGGAGGATGGGAAAACCAGTCTCTTACCTTGAAGGTACTGTTGGCGACCAACTAGTTGGAGGAGGGTAAAACCAGTCTCTTCCTTTGAAGGTGCTGTTGGCGACGGACTAGGTGGAGGAGGGACTGGCGGAGGAGATGAGAACCAGTCTCTTCCTTTGAAGGTGCTGTTGGTGACGGACTAGGTGGAGGAGGGGAAAACCACTCTCTTACTTTGAAGGTCCCGTTGGTGACGGACTAGGTAGGGGAAGGAATGGCGGAGGAGATGAGAACCTGTCTCTTCCTTTGAAGATGCTGTTGGTGACGGACTAGGTAGGGGAAGGAATGGCGGAGGAAATGAGAACCAGTCTCTTCCTTTGAAGATGCTAATGGCGACGGACTAGGTGGAGGAAGGAATGGCGGAGGAGATGAGAACCAGTCTATTCCTTTGAAGGTGCTGTTGGCGACGGACTAGGTGGAGGAAGGAATGGCGGAGGAGATGAGAACCAGTCTCTTCGTTTGAAGGTGCTGTTGGTGACGGACTAGGTGGAGGAGGGAATGGCGGAGGAGATGAGAACCAGTCTCTTTCTTTGAAGGTGCTGTTGGCGACGGACGAGGTGGAGGAGAGGAAAACCAGTCTCTTACTTTGAAGGTCCCGTTGGTGACGGACTAGGTAGAGGAAGGAATTGCGGAAGAGATGAGAAGCAGTCTCTTCCTTTGAAGGTGCTGTTGGCGACGAACTAGGTGGAGGAGGGGAAAACCAGTCTCTTCCTTTGAAGGTGCTGTTGGTTACGGACTAGGTGGAGGAGGGAATGGCGGAATAGATGAGAACCAGTCTCTTCCTTTGAAGGTGCTGTTGGCGACTGACGAGGTTGAGGAGGGGAAAACCAGTCTCTTACTTTGAAGGTGCTGTAGGTGACGGACTAGGTAGAGGAAGGAATGGCGGAAGAGATGAGAACCAGTTTCTCCCTTTGAAGGTATTGTTGGCGACGAACTAGGTGGAGGAGGGGAAAACCAGTCTCTTCCTTTGAAGGTGCTGTTGGCGACTGACAAGGTGGAGTAGGGGAAAATCAGTCTCTTCCTTTGAAGGTACTGTTGGCGACGAACTAGGTGGAGGAGGGGAAAACCAGTCTCTTCCTTTGAATGTACCGTTGGCGACCAACTAGTTGGAGGAGGGTAAAACCAGTCTCTTCCTTTGAAGGTGCTGTTGGCGACGGACTAGGTGGAGGAGGGAATGGCGGAGGAGATGAGAACCAGTCTCTTCCTTTGAAGGTACTGTTGGCGACGGACTAGGTAGAGGAAGGAATGGCGGAGGAGATGAGAACCAGTCTCTTCCTTTGAAGGTGCTGTTGGCGACGGACTAGGTAGAGGAAGGAATGGCGGAGGAGATGAGAACCAGTCTCTTCGTTTCAAGGTGCTGTTGGCGACGGACTAGGTAGAGGAAGGAATGGCGGAGGAGATGAGAACCAGTCTCTTCGTTTGAAGGTGTTGTTGGCGACGAACTAGGTAGAGGAAGGAATGGCGGAGGAGATGAGAACCAGTCTTTTCGTTTGAAGGTGCTGTTGGCGACGTACTAGGTAGAGGAAAGAATGGCGGAGGAGATGAGAACCAGTCTCTTCGTTTCAAGGTGCTGTTGGCAACGGACTAGGTAGAGGTAGGAATGGCGGAGGAGATGAGAACCAGTCTCTTCGCTTGAAGGTGCTGTTGGTGACGAACTAGGTAGAGGAAGGAATGGCGGAGGAGATGAGAACCAGTCTCTTCGTTTGAAGGTGCTGTTGGCGACGGACTAGGTAGAGGAAGGAATGGCGGAGGAGATGAGAACCAGTCTCTTCGTTTGAAGGTGCTGTTGGCGACGGACTAGGTAGAGGAAAGAATGGCGGAGGAGATGAGAACCAGTCTCTTCCTTTGAAGGTGCTCTTGGCGACGGACTAGGTAGGGGAAGGAATGGCGTAGGAGATGAGAACCAGTCTCTTCGTTTGAAGGTGCTGTGGGTGACGGACTAGGTAGAGGAAGGAATGGCGGAGGAGATGAGAAACAGTCTCTTCCTTTGAAGGTGCTGTTGGCGACGGACTAGGTGGAGGAGGGGAAAATCAGTCTCTTCCTTTGAAGATGCTGTTGGTGACGGACTAGGTCGGGGAAGGAATGGCGGAGGAGATGAGAACCAGTCTCTTCCTTTGTAGGTGCTGTTGGTGACGGACTAGGTAGGGGAAGGAATGGCGGAGGAGATGAGAACCAGTCTCTTCCTTTGTAGATGCTGTTGGTGACGGACCAGGTAGGGGAAGGAATGGCGGAGGAGATGAGAACCAGTGTCTTGCTTTGTAGGTGCTGTTGGCAACGGACTAGGTAGAGGAAGGAATGGCGGAGGATATGAGAACCAGTCTCTTCGTTTGAAGATGCTGTTGGCGACGTACTAGGTGGAGGAGGGAATGGCGGAGGAGATGAGAACCAGTCTCTTCCTTTGAAGGTGCTGTTGGCGACGGACTAGGTAGAGGAGGGAATGGCGGAGGAGATGTGAACCAGTCTCTCTCTCTCTCTGAAGGTGCTGTTGGTGACGAACTAGGTAGAGGAAGGAATGGCGGAGGAGATGAGAACCAGTCTCTTCCTTTGAAGATGCTGTTGGCGACGGACTAGGTGGAGGAGGGAATGGCGGAGGAGATGAGAACCAGTCTGTTCCTTTGAAGGTGCTGTTGGCGACGGACTAGGTAGAGGAGGGAATGGCGGAGGAGATGAGAACCAGTCTCTCTCTTTGAAGGTGCTGTTGGTGACGAAATAGGTAGAGGAAGGAATGGCGGAGGAGATGAGAACCAGTCGCTTTCTTGAAGGTGCTGTTGGTGACGAACTAGATAGAGGAAGGAATGGCGGAGGAGATGAGAACCAGTCTCTTCGTTTGAAGGTGCTATTGGCGACGGACTAGGTGGAGGAGGGAATGCCGGAGGAGATGAGAACCAATCTCTTGCTTTGGAGGTGCTGTTGGCGACGGACTAGGTGGAGGAGGAAAAGGCGGAGGAAATGAGAACCAGTCTCTTCCTTTGAAGGTACTGTTGGCGACGGACTAGGTGGAGGAGGGAATGGCGGAGGAGATGAGAACCAGTCTCTTCCTTTGAAGGTGCTGTTGGCGACGGACTAGGTGGAGGAGGGGAAAACCAGTCTCTTACCTTGAAGGTGCTGTTGGCGGCGGACTAGGTGGAGGAGGGGAAAACCGGTCTCTTACTTTGAAGATGCTGTTGGTAGCGGACTAGGTAGAGGAAGGAATGGCGGAGGAGATGAGAACCAGTCTCTTCCTTTGAAGATGCTGTTGGTGACGGACTAGGTGGAGGAGGGAATGGCGGAGGAGATGAGAACCAGTCTCTTCCTTTGAAGGTGCTGTTGGTGACGGACTAGGTGGAGGATGGGAAAACCAGTCTCTTACCTTGAAGGTACTGTTGGCGACCAACTAGTTGGAGGAGGGTAAAACCAGTCTCTTCCTTTGAAGGTGCTGTTGGCGACGGACTAGGTGGAGGAGGGACTGGCGGAGGAGATGAGAACCAGTCTCTTCCTTTGAAGGTGCTGTTGGTGACGGACTAGGTGGAGGAGGGGAAAACCACTCTCTTACTTTGAAGGTCCCGTTGGTGACGGACTAGGTAGGGGAAGGAATGGCGGAGGAGATGAGAACCTGTCTCTTCCTTTGAAGATGCTGTTGGTGACGGACTAGGTAGGGGAAGGAATGGCGGAGGAGATGAGAACCAGTCTCTTCCTTTGAAGATGCTAATGGCGACGGACTAGGTGGAGGAAGGAATGGCGGAGGAGATGAGAACCAGTCTATTCCTTTGAAGGTGCTGTTGGCGACGGACTAGGTGGAGGAAGGAATGGCGGAGGAGATGAGAACCTGTCACTTCCTTTGAAGGTGCTGTTGGCGACGGACGAGGTGGAGGAGGGGAAAACCAGTCTCTTACTTTGAAGGTGCTGTTGGTGACGGACTAGGTAGGGGAAGGAATGGCGAAGGAGATGAGAACCAGTCTCTTCCTTTGAAGGTGCTGTTGGCGACGGACGAGGAGGAAGAGTGGAAAACCAGTCTCTTAGTTTGAAGGTGCTGTTGGCGACGGACGAGGTGGAGGAGGGAAAAACCAGTCTCTTACTTTGAAGGTGCTGTTGGTGACGGACTAGGTAGGGGAAGGAATGGCGAAGGAGAAGAGAACCAGTCTCTTCCCTTGAAGGTGCTGTTGGCGACGGACGAGGAGGAGTAGGGGAAAACCAGTCTCTTACTTTGAAGGTGCTGTTGGTGACGGAGTAGGTAGGGGAAGGAATGGCGGAGGAGATGAGAACCAGTCTCTTTCTTTGAAGGTGCTGTTGGCGACGGACGAGGTGGAGGAGGGGAAAACCAGTCTCTTACTTTGAAGGTGCTGTTGGTGACGGACTAGGTAGGGGAAGGAATGGCGAAGGAGATGAGAACCAGTCCCTTCCTTTGAAGGTGCTGTTGGCGACGGACAAGGAGGAGGAGGAGGGGAAAACCAGTCTCTTACTTTGGAGGTGCTGTTGGTGACGGACTAGGTAGGGGAAGGAATGGCGGAGGAGATGAGAACCAGTCTCTTCCTTTGAAGGTGCTGTTGGCGACGGACGAGGTGGAGGAGGGGAAAACCAGTCTCTTACTTTGAAGGTGCTGTTGGTGATGGACTAGGTAGGGGAAGGAATGGCGGAGGAGATGAGAACCAGTCTCTTCCTTTGAAGGTGCTGTTGGCGACGGACTAGGTAGGGGAAGGAATGGCGGAGGAGATGAGAACCAGTCTCTTCCTTTCTAGATGCTGTTGTTGACGGACCAGGTAGGGGAAGGAATGGCGGAGGAGATGAGAACCAGTGTCTTGCTTTGTAGGTGCTGTTGGCGACGAACTAGGTAGAGGAGGGAATGGCGGAGGAGATGAGAACCAGTCTCTTTCTTTGAAGGTTCTGTTGGTAACGGACTGGGTGGAGGAGGGAATGGAGGAGGAGATGAGAACCAGTCTCTTTTTTTGAAGGTTCTGTTGGTAACGGACTAGGTAGAGGAGCGAATGGCGGAGGAGATGAGAACCAGTCTCTTCCTTTGAAGGTGCAGTTGGTGACAAACTAGGTAGAGGAAGGAATGGTGGAGGAGATGAGAACTTGTCTCTTCCTTTGAAGGTGCTGTTGGCGACGGACTAGGTAGAGGAAGGAATGGCGGAGGAGATGAGAACCAGTCTCTTCGTTTGAAGGTGCTGTTGGCGACGGACTAGATGGAGGAGGGAATGGCGGAGGAGATGAGAACCAGTCTCTTCGTTTGAAGGTGCTGTTGGCGGCGGACGAGGTAGAGGAAGGAATGGCGGAGGAGATGAGAAACTGTCTCTTCCTTTGAAGGTGCTGTTGTCGACGGACTAGGTAGAGGAAGGAATGGCGGAGGAGATGAGAACCAGTCTCTTCGTTTGAAGGTGCTGTTGGCGACGGACTAGGTAGAGGAAGGAATGGTGGAGGAGATGAGAACCAGTCTCTTCGTTCGAAGGTGCTGTTGGCGACGGACTAGGTAGGGGAAGGAATGGTGGAGGAGATGAGAACCAGTCTCTTCGTTTGAAGGTGCTGTTGGCGACGGACTAGGTAGGGGAAGGAATGGTGGAGGAGATGAGAACCACTCTCTTCGTTTGAAGGTGCTGTTGGCGACGAACTAGGTAGAGGAAGGAATGGTGGAGGAGATGAGAACCAGTCTCTTTCTTTGAAGGTGCTGTTGGCGACGGACTAGGTAGGGGAAGGAATGGCGGAGGAGATGAGAAACTGTCTCTTCGTTTGAAGGTGCTGTTGGTGACGAACTAGGTAGAGCAAGGAATGGCGGAGGAGATGAGAACCAGTCTCTTCGTTTGAAGGTGCTGTTGGCGACGGACTAGGTAGAGGAAGGACTGGCGGAGGAGATGAGAACCAGTCTCTTCGTTTGAAGGTGCTGTTGGCGACGGACTAGGTGGAGGAGGGAATGGCGGAGGAGATGAGAACCAGTCTCTTCGTTTGAAGGTGCTGTTGGTGACGATCTAGGTAGAGGAAGGAATGGCGGAGGAGATGAGAACCAATCTCTTCGTTTGAAGGTGCTGTTGGCGACGGACTAGGTAGAGGAAGGAATGGCGGAGGAGATGAGAACCAGTCTCTTCGTTTGAAGGTGCTGTTGGCGACGGACTAGGTAGAGGAAGGAATGGCGGAGGAGATGAGAACCAATCTCTTCGTGTGAAGGTGCTGTTGGCGACGGACTAGGTAGAGGAAGGAATGGCGGAGGAGATGAGAACCAGTCTCTTCGTTTGAAGGTGCTGTTGGCGACGGACTAGCTAGAGGAAGGAATGGCGGAGGAAATGAGAACCAGTCTCTTCGTTTGAAGGTGCTGTTGGCGACGGACTAGGTAGAGGAAGGAATGGCGGAGGAGATGAGCGCCAGTCTCTTCGCTTGAAGGTGCTGTTGGTGACGGACTAGGTAGAGGAAGGAAAGGCGGAGGAAATGAGAACCAGTCTCTTCCTTTTAAGGTGCTGTTGGCGACGGACTAAGTGGTGGAGGGGAAAACCAGTCGCTTACTTTTAAGGTCCCGTTGGTGACGGACTAGGTAGAGGAAGGAATGGCGGAGGAGATGAGAACCAGTCTGTTCGTTTGAAGGTGCTGTTGGCGACGGACTAGGTAAAGGAAGGAATGTCGGAGGAGATGAGAACCAGTCTCTTCGTTTGAAGGTGCTGTTGGTGACGAACTAGTTAGAGGAAGGAATGGCGGAGGAGATGAGAACCAGTTTCTTCGTTTGAAGGCGTTGTTGGCGACGGACTAGGTGGAGGAGGGAATGGCGGAGGAGATGAGAACCAGTCTGTTCGTTTGAAGGTGCTGTTGGCGACGGACTAGGTAGAGGAAGGAATGGCGGAGGAGATGAGAACCCGTCTCTTCGTTTGAAGGTGCTGTTGGCGACGGACTAGTTAGAGGAAGGAATGGCGGAGGAGATGAGATCCAGTCTCTTCGTTTGAAGGTGCTGTTGGTGACGGACTAGGTAGAGGAAGGAATGGCAGAGGAGATGAGAACCAGTCTCTTTCTTTGAAGGTGCTGTTGGTGACGAACTAGTTAGAGGAAGGAATGGCGGAGGAGATGAGAACCAGTCTCTTCGTTTGAAGGTGCTGTTGGCGACGGACTAGGTGGAGGAGGGAATGGCGGAGGAGATGAGAACCAGTCTCTTCCTTTGAAGGTGCTGTTGGCGACGGACTAGGTGGAGGAGGGAATGGCGGAGGAGATGAGAACCAGTCTCTTCTTTTGAAGGTGCTGTTGGTGACGAACTAGGTAGAGGAAGGAATGGCGGAGGAGATGAGAACCAGTCTCTTCTTTTGAAGGTGCTGTTGGTGACGAACTAGGTAGAGGAAGGAATGGCGGAGGAGATGAGAACCAGTCTCTTCGTTTGAAGGTGCTGTTGGTGACGGACTAGGTAGAGGAGGGAATGGCGGAGGAGATGAGAACCAGTCTCTTCGTTTGAAGGTGCTGTTGGCGACGGACTAGGTAGAGGAAGGAATGGCGGAAGAGATGAGATCCAGTCTCTTCTTTTGAAGGTGCTGTTGGCGACGGACTAGGTAGAGGAAGGAATGGCGGAGGAGATGAGAACCAGTCTCTTCGTTTGAAGGTGCTGTTGGTGACGGACTAGGTAGAGGAAGGAATAGCGGAGGAGATGAGAACTAGTCTCTTCGTTTGAAGGTGCTGTTGTCGACGGACTAGGTAGAGGAAGGAATAGCGGAGGAGATGAGAACCAGTCTCTTCGCTTGAAGGTGCTGTTGGTGACGGATTAGGTAGAGGAAGGAATGCCGGAAGAGATGAGAACCAGTCTCTTCCTTTGAAGGGGCTGTTGGCGACTGACTAGGTGGAGGAGGGAATGGCGGAGGAGATGAGAACCAGTCTCTTCGTTTGAAGGTGCTGTTGGTGACGGACTAGGTAGGGGAAGGAAAGGCGGAGGAAATGAGAACCAGTCTCTTCCTTTTAAGGTGCTGTTGGCGACAGACTAAGTGGTGGAGGGGAAAACCAGTCGCTTACTTTTAAGGTCCCGTTGGTGACGGACTAGGTAGAGGAAGGAATGGCGGAGGAGATGAGAACCAGTCTGTTCGTTTGAAGGTGCTGTTGGCGACGGACTAGGTAAAGGAAGGAATGGCGGAGGAGATGAGAACCAGTCTCTTCGTTTGAAGGTGCTGTTGGTGACGAACTAGTTAGAGGAAGGAATGGCGGAGGAGATGAGAACCAGTTTCTTCGTTTGAAGGCGCTGTTGGCGACGGACTAGGTGGAGGAGGGAATGGCGGAGGAGATGAGAACCAGTCTGTTCGTTTGAAGGTGCTGTTGGCGACGGACTAGGTAGAGGAAGGAATGGCGGAGGAGATGAGAACCCGTCTCTTCGTTTGAAGGTGCTGTTGGCGACGGACTAGGTAGAGGAAGGAATGGCGGAGGAGATGAGATCCAGTCTCTTCGTTTGAAGGTGCTGTTGGCGACGGACTAGGTTGAGGAAGTAATGGCGGAGGAGATGAGAACCAGTCTCTTTCTTTGAAGGTGCTGTTGGCGACGGACTAGGTAGAGGAAGGAATGGCGGAGGAGATGAGAACCAGTCTCTTCGTTTGAAGGTGCTGTTGGCGACGGACTAGATGGAGGAGGGAATGGCGGTGGAGATGAGAACCAGCCTCTTTCTTTGAAGGTTCTGTTGGTAACGGACTAGGTGGAGGAGGGAATGGAGGAGGAGATGAGAACCAGTCTCTTTCTTTGAAGGTGCTGTTGGCGACGGACTAGGTGGAGGAGGGAATGGCGGAGGAGATGAAAACCAGTCTCTTTCTTTGAAGGTGCTGTTGGCGACGGACTAGGTGGAGGAGGGAATGGAGGAGGAGATGAGAACCAGTCTCTTTCTTTGAAGGTGCTGTTGGCGATGGACTAGGTAGAGGAGGGAATGGCGGAGGAGATGAGAACCAGTCTCTTTCTTTAAACGTGCTGTTGGCGATGAACTAGATAGAGGAGGGAATGGCGGAGAAGATGAGAACCAGTCTCTTTCTTTGAAGGTGCTGTTGGCGACGGACTAGGTGGAGGAGGGAATGGAGGAGGAGATGAGAACCAGTCTCTTTCTTTGAAGGTGGTGTTGGCGACGGACTAGGTGGAGGAGGGAATGGCGGAGGAGATGAGAACCAGTCTCTTTCTTTAAACGTGCTGTTGGCGATGAACTAGATAGAGGAGGGAATGGTGGAGAAGATGAGAACCAGTCTCTTTCTTTGAAGGTGCTGTTGGCGACGGACTAGGTGGAGGAGGGAATGGAGGAGGAGATGAGAACCAGTCTCTTTCTTTGAAGGTGCTGTTGGCGACGGACTAGGTGGAGGAGGGAATGGAGGAGGAGATGAGAACCAGTCACTTTCTTTGAAGGTGCTGTTGGCGACGGACTAGGTGGAGGAGGGAATGGAGGAGGAGATGAGAACCAGTCTCTTTCTTTGAAGGTGCTGTTGGCGATGAACTAGATAGAGGAGGGAATGGTGGAGAAGATGAGAACCAGTCTCTTTCTTTGAAGGTGCTGTTGGCGACGGACTAGGTGGAGGAGGGAATGGAGGAGGAGATGAGAACCAGTCTCTTTCTTTGAAGGTGCTGTTGGCGACGGACTAGGTGGAGGAGGGAATGGCGTAGGAGATGAGAACCAGTCTCTTTCTTTAAACGTGCTGTTGGCGATGAACTAGATAGAGGAGGGAATGGGGGAGAAGATGAGAACCAGTCTCTTTCTTTGAAGGAGCTGTTGGCGACGGACTAGGTAGAGGAGGGAATGGAGGAGGAGATGAGAACCAGTCTCTTTCTTTGAAGGTGCTGTTGGCGACGGACTAGGTAGAGGAGGGAATGGAGGAGGAGATGAGAACCAGTCTCTCTCTTTGAAGGTGCTGTTGGCGACGAACTAGGTAGAGGAGGGAATGGCGGAGGAGATGAGTACCAGTCACTTCGTTTGAAGGTGCTGTTGGCGACGGACTAGGTGGAGGAGGGAATGGAGGAGGAGATGAGAACCAGTCTCTTTCTTTGAAGGTGCTGTTGGCGACGAACTAGGTAGAGGAGGGAATGGCGGAGGAGATGAGTACCAGTCACTTCGTTTGAAGGTGCTGTTGGCGACGAACTAGGTAGAGGAGGGAGTGGCGGAGGAGATGAGAACCAGTCTCTTTCTTTGAAGGTGCTGTTGGCGACGGACTAGGTAGAGGAGGGAATGGAGGAGGAGATAAGAACCAGTCTCTCTCTTTGAAGGTGCTGTTGGCGACGAACTAGGTAGAGGAGGGAATGGCGGAGGAGATGAGAACCAGTCTCTTTCTTTGAAGGTGCTGTTGGCGACGGACTAGGTAGAGGAGGGAATGGAGGAGGAGATGAGAACCAGTCTCTTCGTTTGAAAGTTCTGTTGGTAACGGACTGGGTGGAGGAGGGAATGGAGGAGGAGATGAGAACCAGTCTATTTTTTTGAAGAAGCTGTTGGTAACGGACTAGGTGGAGGAGGGAATGGCGGTGGAGATGAGAACCAGTCTCTTTCTTTGAAGGTGCTGTTGGCGACGGACTAGGTAGAGGAGGGAATGGAGGAGGAGATGAGAACCAGTCTCTTCGTTTGAAGGTTCTGTTGGTAACGGACTGGGTGGAGGAGGGAATGGAGGAGGGGATGAGAACCAGTCTATTTCTTTGAAGGTGATGTTGGCGACGGACTAGATGGAGGAGGGAATGGCTGTGGAGATGAGAACCAATCTCTTTCTTTGAAGGTTCTGTTGGTAACGGACTACGTGAAGGAGGAAATGGAGGAGGAGATGAGAACCAGTCTCTTTCTTTGAAGGTGCTGTTGGCGACGGACTAGGTGGAGGAGGGAATGGCGGAGGAGATGAGAACCAGTCTCTTTCTTTGAAGGTGCTGTTGGCGACGGACTAGGTGGAGGAGGGAATGGCGGAGGAGATGAGAACCAGTCTCTTCCTTTGAAGGTGCTGTTGGCGACGGACTAGGTAGAGGAAAGAATGGAGGAGGAGATGAGAACCAGTCTCTTTCTTTGAAGGTGCTGTTGGCGACGGACTAGGTAGAGGAAAGAATGGAGGAGGAGATGAGAACCAGTCTCTTTCTTTGAAGGTGGTGTTGGCGACGAACTAGGTAGAGGAGGGAATGGCGGAGGAGATGAGAACCAGTCTCTTTCTTTGAAGGTGCTGTTGGCGACGGACGAGGTGGAGGAGGGGAAAACCAGTCTCTTACTTTGAAGGTCCCTTTGGTGACGGACTAGGTAGAGGAAGGAATTGCGGAAGAGATGGGAAGCAGTCTCTTCCTTTGAAGGTGCTTTTGGCGACGAACTAGGTGGAGGAGGGGAAAACCAGTCTCTTCCTTTGAAGGTGCTGTTGGCGACGGACTAGGTGAAGGAGGGAATGGTGGAGGAGATGAGAACCAGTCTCTTCGTTTGAAGGTGCTGTTGGCGACGGACGAGGTGGGGGAGGGGAAAACCAGTCTCTTACTTTGAAGGTGCTGTTGGTGAGGGACTATGTAGAGGAAGGAATGGCGGAAAAGATGAGAACCATTCTCTTCCTTTGAAGGTATTGTTGGCGACGAACTACGTACAGGAAGGAATGGCGGAGGAGATGAGAACCAGTCTCTTCGTTTGAAGGTGCTGCTGGCGACGGACTAGGTAGAGGAGCGAATGGCGGAGGAGATGAGAACCAGTCTCTTCCTTTGAAGGTGCTGTTGGCGACGGACTAGGTGGAGGAGGGGAAAATGAGCCTCTTCCTTTGAAGGTACTGTTGGGGACGAAGTAGGTGGAGGAGGGGAAAACCAGTCTCTTCCTTTGAAGGTACTGTTGGCGACCAACTAGTTGGAGGAGGGTAAAACCAGTCTCTTCCTTTGAAGGTGCTGTTGGCGACGGACTAGTTGGAGGAGGGAATGGAGGAGGAGATGAGAACCAGTCTCTTTCTTTGAAGGTGCTGTTGGCGACGGACTAGGTGGAGGAGGGAATGGCGGAGGAGATGAGAACCAGTCTCTTTCTTTTAAGGTGCTGTTGGCGACGGACTAGGTGGAGGAGGGAATGGAGGAGGAGATGAGAACCAGTCTCTTTCTTTGAAGGTGCTGTTGGCGATGGACTAGGTAGAGGAGGGAATGGCGGAGGAGATGAGAACCAGTCTCTTTCTTTGAACGTGCTGTTGGCGATGAACTAGATAGAGGAGGGAATGGCGGAGAAGATGAGAACCAGTCTCTTTCTTTGAAGGTGCTGTTGGCGACGGACTAGGTGGAGGAGGGAATGGAGGAGGAGATGAGAACCAGTCTCTTTCTTTGAAGGTGCTGTTGGCGACGGACTAGGTAGAGGAGGGAATGGAGGAGGAGATGAGAACCAGTCTCTCTCTTTGAAGGTGCTGTTGGCGACGAACTAGGTAGAGGAGGGATTGGCGGAGGAGATGAGAACCAGTCTCTTTCCTTGAAGGTTCTGTTGGTAACGGACTGGGTGGAGGAGGGAATGGAGGAGGAGATGAGAACCAGTCTATTTTTTTGAAGGTTCTGTTGGTAACGGACTAGGTGGAGGAGGGAATGGCGGTGGAGATGAGAACCAGTCTCTTTCTTTGAAGGTGCTGTTGGCGACGGACTAGATGGAGGAGGGAATGGCTGTGGAGATGAGAACCAGTCTCTTTCTTTGAAGGTTCTGTTGGTAACGGACTACGTGGAGGAGGAAATGGAGGAGGAGATGAGAACCAGTCTCTTTCTTTGAAGGTGCTGTTGGCGACGGACTAGGTGGAGGAGGGAATGGCGGAGGAGATGAGAACCAATCTCTTTCTTTGAAGGTGCTGTTGGCGACGGACTAGGTGGAGGAGGGAATGGAGGAGGAGATGAGAACCAGTCTCTTTCTTTGAAGGTGCTGTTGGCGACGGACTAGGTAGAGGAAAGAATGGAGGAGGAGATGAGAACCAGTCTCTTTCTTTGAAGGTGGTGTTGGCGACGAACTAGGTAGAGGAGGGAATGGCGGAGGAGATGAGAACCAGTCTCTTTCTTTGAAGGTGCTGTTGGCGACGGACGAGGTGGAGGAGGGGAAAACCAGTCTCTTACTTTGAAGGTCCCTTTGGTGACGGACTAGGTAGAGGAAGGAATTGCGGAAGAGATGGGAAGCAGTCTCTTCCTTTGAAGGTGCTGTTGGCGACGGACTAGGTGAAGGAGGGAATGGCGGAGGAGATGAGAACCAGTCTCTTCCTTTGAAGGTGCTGTTGGCGACGGACGAGGTGGAGGAGGGGAAAACCAGTCTCTTACTTTGAAGGTGCTGTTGGTGAGGGACTAGGTAGAGGAAGGAATGGCGGAAGAGATGAGAACCAGTCTCTTCCTTTGAAGGTATTGTTGGCGACGAACTACGTAGAGGAAGGAATGGCGGAGGAGATGAGAACCAGTCTCTTCGTTTGAAGGCGCTGCTGGCGATGGACTAGGTAGAGGAGCGAATGGCGGAGGAGATGAGAACCAGTCTCTTCCTTTGAAGGTGCTGTTGGCGACGGACTAGGTGGAGGAGGGGAAAATGAGTCTCTTCCTTTGAAGGTACTGTTGGCGACGAAGTAGGTGGAGGAGGGTAAAACCAGTCTCTTCCTTTGAAGGTGCTGTTGGCAACGGACTCGGTGGAGGACGGAATGGCGGAGGAGATAAGAGCCAGTCTCTTCCTTTGAAGGTGCTGTTGGCGACGGACTAGGTGGAGGAGGGAATGGCGTAGGAGATGAGAACCAGTCTCTTTCTTTAAACGTGCTGTTGGCGATGAACTAGATAGAGGAGGGAATGGGGGAGAAGATGAGAACCAGTCTCTTTCTTTGAAGGAGCTGTTGGCGACGGACTAGGTAGAGGAGGGAATGGAGGAGGAGATGAGAACCAGTCTCTTTCTTTGAAGGTGCTGTTGGCGACGGACTAGGTAGAGGAGGGAATGGAGGAGGAGATGAGAACCAGTCTCTCTCTTTGAAGGTGCTGTTGGCGACGAACTAGGTAGAGGAGGGAATGGCGGAGGAGATGAGTACCAGTCACTTCGTTTGAAGGTGCTGTTGGCGACGGACTAGGTGGAGGAGGGAATGGAGGAGGAGATGAGAACCAGTCTCTTTCTTTGAAGGTGCTGTTGGCGACGAACTAGGTAGAGGAGGGAATGGCGGAGGAGATGAGTACCAGTCACTTCGTTTGAAGGTGCTGTTGGCGACGAACTAGGTAGAGGAGGGAGTGGCGGAGGAGATGAGAACCAGTCTCTTTCTTTGAAGGTGCTGTTGGCGACGGACTAGGTAGAGGAGGGAATGGAGGAGGAGATAAGAACCAGTCTCTCTCTTTGAAGGTGCTGTTGGCGACGAACTAGGTAGAGGAGGGAATGGCGGAGGAGATGAGAACCAGTCTCTTTCTTTGAAGGTGCTGTTGGCGACGGACTAGGTAGAGGAGGGAATGGAGGAGGAGATGAGAACCAGTCTCTTCGTTTGAAAGTTCTGTTGGTAACGGACTGGGTGGAGGAGGGAATGGAGGAGGAGATGAGAACCAGTCTATTTTTTTGAAGAAGCTGTTGGTAACGGACTAGGTGGAGGAGGGAATGGCGGTGGAGATGAGAACCAGTCTCTTTCTTTGAAGGTGCTGTTGGCGACGGACTAGGTAGAGGAGGGAATGGAGGAGGAGATGAGAACCAGTCTCTTCGTTTGAAGGTTCTGTTGGTAACGGACTGGGTGGAGGAGGGAATGGAGGAGGGGATGAGAACCAGTCTATTTCTTTGAAGGTGATGTTGGCGACGGACTAGATGGAGGAGGGAATGGCTGTGGAGATGAGAACCAATCTCTTTCTTTGAAGGTTCTGTTGGTAACGGACTACGTGAAGGAGGAAATGGAGGAGGAGATGAGAACCAGTCTCTTTCTTTGAAGGTGCTGTTGGCGACGGACTAGGTGGAGGAGGGAATGGCGGAGGAGATGAGAACCAGTCTCTTTCTTTGAAGGTGCTGTTGGCGACGGACTAGGTGGAGGAGGGAATGGCGGAGGAGATGAGAACCAGTCTCTTCCTTTGAAGGTGCTGTTGGCGACGGACTAGGTAGAGGAAAGAATGGAGGAGGAGATGAGAACCAGTCTCTTTCTTTGAAGGTGCTGTTGGCGACGGACTAGGTAGAGGAAAGAATGGAGGAGGAGATGAGAACCAGTCTCTTTCTTTGAAGGTGGTGTTGGCGACGAACTAGGTAGAGGAGGGAATGGCGGAGGAGATGAGAACCAGTCTCTTTCTTTGAAGGTGCTGTTGGCGACGGACGAGGTGGAGGAGGGGAAAACCAGTCTCTTACTTTGAAGGTCCCTTTGGTGACGGACTAGGTAGAGGAAGGAATTGCGGAAGAGATGGGAAGCAGTCTCTTCCTTTGAAGGTGCTGTTGGCGACGAACTAGGTGGAGGAGGGGAAAACCAGTCTCTTCCTTTGAAGGTGCTGTTGGCGACGGACTAGGTGAAGAAGGGAATGGTGGAGGAGATGAGAACCAGTCTCTTCGTTTGAAGGTGCTGTTGGCGACGGACGAGGTGGGGGAGGGGAAAACCAGTCTCTTACTTTGAAGGTGCTGTTGGTGAGGGACTATGTAGAGGAAGGAATGGCGGAAAAGATGAGAACCATTCTCTTCCTTTGAAGGTATTGTTGGCGACGAACTACGTACAGGAAGGAATGGCGGAGGAGATGAGAACCAGTCTCTTCGTTTGAAGGTGCTGCTGGCGACGGACTAGGTAGAGGAGCGAATGGCGGAGGAGATGAGAACCAGTCTCTTCCTTTGAAGGTGCTGTTGGCGACGGACTAGGTGGAGGAGGGGAAAATGAGCCTCTTCCTTTGAAGGTACTGTTGGGGACGAAGTAGGTGGAGGAGGGGAAAACCAGTCTCTTCCTTTGAAGGTACTGTTGGCGACCAACTAGTTGGAGGAGGGTAAAACCAGTCTCTTCCTTTGAAGGTGCTGTTGGCGACGGACCAGTTGGAGGAGGGAATGGAGGAGGAGATGAGAACCAGTCTCTTTCTTTGAAGGTGCTGTTGGCGACGGACTAGGTGGAGGAGGGAATGGCGGAGGAGGTGAGAACCAGTCTCTTTCTTTTAAGGTGCTGTTGGCGACGGACTAGGTGGAGGAGGGAATGGAGGAGGAGATGAGAACCAGTCTCTTTCTTTGAAGGTGCTGTTGGCGATGGACTAGGTAGAGGAGGGAATGGCGGAGGAGATGAGAACCAGTCTCTTTCTTTGAACGTGCTGTTGGCGATGAACTAGATAGAGGAGGGAATGGCGGAGAAGATGAGAACCAGTCTCTTTCTTTGAAGGTGCTGTTGGCGACGGACTAGGTGGAGGAGGGAATGGAGGAGGAGATGAGAACCAGTCTCTTTCTTTGAAGGTGCTGTTGGCGACGGACTAGGTAGAGGAGGGAATGGAGGAGGAGATGAGAACCAGTCTCTCTCTTTGAAGGTGCTGTTGGCGACGAACTAGGTAGAGGAGGGATTGGCGGAGGAGATGAGAACCAGTCTCTTTCCTTGAAGGTTCTGTTGGTAACGGACTGGGTGGAGGAGGGAATGGAGGAGGAGATGAGAACCAGTCTATTTTTTTGAAGGTTCTGTTGGTAACGGACTAGGTGGAGGAGGGAATGGCGGTGGAGATGAGAACCAGTCTCTTTCTTTGAAGGTGCTGTTGGCGACGGACTAGATGGAGGAGGGAATGGCTGTGGAGATGAGAACCAGTCTCTTTCTTTGAAGGTTCTGTTGGTAACGGACTACGTGGAGGAGGAAATGGAGGAGGAGATGAGAACCAGTCTCTTTCTTTGAAGGTGCTGTTGGCGACGGACTAGGTGGAGGAGGGAATGGCGGAGGAGATGAGAACCAATCTCTTTCTTTGAAGGTGCTGTTGGCGACGGACTAGGTGGAGGAGGGAATGGAGGAGGAGATGAGAACCAGTCTCTTTCTTTGAAGGTGCTGTTGGCGACGGACTAGGTAGAGGAAAGAATGGAGGAGGAGATGAGAACCAGTCTCTTTCTTTGAAGGTGGTGTTGGCGACGAACTAGGTAGAGGAGGGAATGGCGGAGGAGATGAGAACCAGTCTCTTTCTTTGAAGGTGCTGTTGGCGACGGACGAGGTGGAGGAGGGGAAAACCAGTCTCTTACTTTGAAGGTCCCTTTGGTGACGGACTAGGTAGAGGAAGGAATTGCGGAAGAGATGGGAAGCAGTCTCTTCCTTTGAAGGTGCTGTTGGCGACGGACTAGGTGAAGGAGGGAATGGCGGAGGAGATGAGAACCAGTCTCTTCCTTTGAAGGTGCTGTTGGCGACGGACGAGGTGGAGGAGGGGAAAACCAGTCTCTTACTTTGAAGGTGCTGTTGGTGAGGGACTAGGTAGAGGAAGGAATGGCGGAAGAGATGAGAACCAGTCTCTTCCTTTGAAGGTATTGTTGGCGACGAACTACGTAGAGGAAGGAATGGCGGAGGAGATGAGAACCAGTCTCTTCGTTTGAAGGCGCTGCTGGCGATGGACTAGGTAGAGGAGCGAATGGCGGAGGAGATGAGAACCAGTCTCTTCCTTTGAAGGTGCTGTTGGCGACGGACTAGGTGGAGGAGGGGAAAATGAGTCTCTTCCTTTGAAGGTACTGTTGGCGACGAAGTAGGTGGTGGAGGGTAAAACCAGTCTCTTCCTTTGAAGGTGCTGTTGGCAACGGACTCGGTGGAGGACGGAATGGCGGAGGAGATAAGAGCCAGTCTCTTCCTTTGAAGGTGCTGTTGGCGACGGACTAGGTGGAGGAGGAAATGGCGGAGGAGATGAGAACCAGTCTCTTCCTTTGAAGGTGCTGTTGGCGACGGACGAGGTGGAGGAGGGGAAAACCGGTCTCTTACTTTGAAGGTCCCGTTGGTGACGGACTAGGTAGATGAAGGAATGGCGGAGGAGATGAGAACCAGTCTCTTCCTTTGAAGGTGCTGTTGGCGACGAACTACGTAGAGGAAGGAATGGTGGAGGAGATGAGAACCAGTCTCTTCGTTTGAAGGTGCTGTTGGCGACGGACTAGGTAGAGGAGAAAATGGCGGAGGAGATGAGAACCAGTCTCTTCCTTTGAAGGTGCTGTTGGCGACGGACTAGGTAGAGGAAGGAATGGCGGAGGAGATGAGAAACTGTCTCTTCCTTTGAAGGTGCTGTTGGCGACGGACTAGGTAGAGGAAGGAATGGCGGAAGAGATGAGAAACAGTCTCTTCCTTTGAAGGTGCTGTTGGCGACGGACGACGTGGAGGAGGGGAAAACCAGTCTCTTACTTTGAAGATGCTGTTGGTGACGGACTAGGTAGAGGAAGGAATGGCGGAAGAGATGAGAAACAGTCTCTTCCTTTGAAGGTACTGTTGGCGACGAACTAGGTGGAGGAGGGGAAAGCCAGTCTCTTCCTTTGAAGGTGCTGTTGGCGACGGACTAGGTGGAGGAGGGGAAAACCAGTCTCTTCCTTTGAAGGTGCTTTTGGCAACGAACTAGGTGGAGGAGGGGAAAACCAGTCTCTTCCTTTGAGGGTACTGTTGAAGACGGACTAGGTGGAGGAGGGGAAAACCAGTCTCTTCCTTTGAAGGTGCTTTTGGCAACGAACTAGATGGAGGAGGGGAAAATCAGTCTCTTCCTTTGAAGGAACTGTTGGCGACGAACTAGGTGGAGGAGGGGAAATTCAGTCTCTTCCTTTGAGGGTACTGTTGGCGACGAACTAGGTGGAGGAGGGGAAAACCAGTCTCTTCCTTTGAAGGTGCTGTTGGCGACGGACTAGGTGGAGGAGGGAATGGCGGAGGAAACGAGAACCAGTCTCTTCCTTTTAAGGTGCTGTTGGCGACGGACGATGTGGAGGAGGGGAAAACCAGTCGCCTACTTTGAAAGTCCCGTTGGTGACGGACTAGGTAGAGGAAGGAAAGGCGGAGGAGATGAGCACCAGTCTCTTCCTTTGAAGGTACTGTTGTCGACGAACTAGGTAGAGGAAGGAATGGCGGAGGAGATGAGAACCAGTCTCTTCGTTTGAAGGTGCTGTTGGCGACGGAATAGGTGGAAGAGGGAATGGCGGAGGAGATGAGAACCAGTCTGTTTCTTTGTAGGTGCTGTTGGCGACGGACTAGGTGGAGGAGGGAATGGCGGAGGAGATGAGAACCAGTCTCTTTGTTTGAAGGTGCTGTTGGCGACGGACGAGGTAGAGGAAGGAATGGCGGAGGAGATGAGAACCAGTCTCTTCGTTTGAAGGTGCTGTTGGTGACGAACTAGGTAGAGGAAGGAATGGCGGAGGAGATGAGAACCAGTCTCTTCGTTTGAAGGTGCTGTTGGTGACGGACTAGGTAGAGGAAGGAATGGCGGAGGAGATGGGAACCAGTCTCTTCGTTTGAAGTTGCTGTTGGCGACGGAGTAGGTAGAGGAAGGAATGGCGGAGGAGATGAGAACCAGTCTCTTCGTTTGAAGGTGCTGTTGGCGACGGACTAGGTGGAGGAGGGAATGGCGGAGGAGATGAGAACCAGTCTTACGTTTGAAGGTGCTGTTGGTGACGAACTAGGTAGAGGAAGGAATGGTGGAGGAGATGAGAACACGTCTCTTCCTTTGAAGGTGCTGTTGGCGACGGACGAGGTGGAGGAGGGAAAAACCAGTCTCTTACTTTGAAGGTACTGTTGGCGACGGACTAGGTGGAGGAGGGGAAAACCAGTCTCTTCCTTTGAAGGTACTGATGGCGACGGACTAGGTGGAGGAGGAATGGCGAAGGAGATGAGAACCAATCTCTTCCTTTGAAGGTGCTCTTGGCGTCGAACTAGGTGGAGGAGGGGAAAACCAGTCGATTCCTTTGAAGGTGCTGTTGGCGACGAGCTAGTTGGAGGAGGGGAAAACCAGGCTCTTCCATCGAAGGTACTGATGGCGACGAAATACGTGAAGGAGGGGAAAACCAGTCTCTTCCTTTGAAGGTGCTGTTGGCGACGAACTAGATGGAGGAGGCGAAAACCAGTCTCTTCCTTTGAAGGTGCTGTTGGCGACGGACGAGGTGGAGGAGGGAAAAACCAGTCTCTTACTTTGAAGGTCCCGTTGGTGACGGACTAGGTAGAGGAAGGAATGGCGGAGGAGATGAGAACTAGTCTCTTCCTTTGAAGGTGCTGTTGGCGACGAACTACGTAGAGGAAGGAATGGCGGAGGAGATGCGAATCAGTCTCTTCGTTTGAAGGTGCTGTTGGCGACGGAATAGGTAGAGGAGCGAATGGCGGAGGAGATGAGAACCAGTCTCTTCCTTTGAAGGTGCAGTTGATGACGAACTAGGTAGAGGAAGGAATGGTGGAGGAGATGATAACCTGTCTCTTCCTTTGAAGGTGCTGTTGGCGACGGACTAGGTAGAGGAAGGAATGGCGGAGGAGATGAGAACCAGTCTCTTCTTCTGAAGGTGCTGTTGGCGACGGACTAGGTGGAGGAGGGAACGGCGGAGGAGATGAGAACCAGTCTCTTCCTTTGAAGGTGCTGTTGGCGACGGACTAGGTAGAGGAAGGAATGGCGGAGGAGATGAGAAACTGTCTCTTCCTTTGAAGGTGCTGTTGGCGACGGACTAGGTAGAGGAAGGAATGGCGGAAGAGATGAGAACCAGTCTCTTCCTTTGAAGGTGCTGTTGGCGACGGACGACGTGGAGGAGGGGAAAACCAGTCTCTTACTTTGAAGATGCTGTTGGTGACGGACTAGGTAGAGGAAGGAATGGAGGAAGAGATGAGAACCAGTCTCTTCCTTTGAAGGTCCTGTTGGCGACGAACTAGGTGGATGAGGGGAAAACCAGTCTCTTCCTTTGAAGGTGCTGTTGGCGACGGACTAGGTGGAGGAGGGGAAAACCAGTCTCTTCCTTTGAAGGTGCTTTTGGCAACGAACTAGGTGGAGGAGGGGAAAACCAGTCTCTTCCTTTGAGGGTACTGTTGGTGACGGACTAGGTGGAGGAGGGGAAAACCAGTCTCTTCCTTTGAAGGTGCTTTTGGCAACGAACTAGATGGAGCAGGGGAAAATCAGTCTCTTCCTTTGATGGTACTGTTGGCGACGAACTAGGTGGAGGAGGGGAAAACCAGTCCCTTCCTTTGAGGGTACTGTTGGCGACGAAGTAGGTGGAGGAGGGGAAAACCAGTCTCTTCATTTGAAGGTACTGTTGGCGACGAACTAGGTGGAGGAGGGGAAAACCAGTCTCTTCCTTTGAAGGTACTGTTGGCGACGGACTAGGTGGAGGAGGGGAAAACCAGTCTCTTCCTTTGAAGGTACTGATGGCGACGGACTAGGTGGAGGAGGAATGGCGGAGGAGATGAGAACCAGTCTCTTCCCTTGAAAGTGCTGTTGGCGACGAACTAGGTGGAGGAGGGGAAAACCAGTCTATTCCTTTGAAGGTGCTCTTGGCGACGAGCTAGGTGGAGGAGGGGAAAACCAGGCTCTTCCTTCGAAGGTACTGATGGCGACGAAATACGTGAAGGAGGGGAAAACCAGTCTCTTCCTTTGAAGGTGCTGTTGGCGACGGACTAGGTAGAGGAGGGAATGGCGGAGGAAATGAGAACCAGTCTCTTCCTTTTAAGGTGCTGTTGGCGACGGACGAGGTGGAGGAGGGGAAAACCAGTCGCTTACTTTGAAAGTCCCGTTGGTGACGGACTAGGTAGAGGAAGGAACGGCGGAGGAGATGAGAACCAGTTTCTTCCTTTGAAGGTGCTGTTGTCGACGAACTAGGTAGAGGAAGGAATGGCGGAGGAGATGAGAACCAGTCTCTTCGTTTGAAGGTGCTGTTGGCGACGGAATAGGTGGAAGAGGGAACGGCGGAGGAGATGAGAACCAGTCTCTTTCTTTGAAGGTTCTGTTGGCGACGGACTAGGTGGAGGAGGGAATGGCGGAGGAGATGAGAACCAGTCTCTTTCTTTGAAGGTGCTGTTGGCGACGGACGAGGTAGAGGAAGGAATGGCGGAGGAGATGAGAACCAGTCTCTTCGTTTGAAGGTGATGTTGGTGACGAACTAGGTAGAGGAAGGAATGGCGGAGGAGATGAGAACCAGTCTCTTCGTTTGAAGGTGCTGTTGGTGACGGACTAGGTAGAGGAAGAAATGGCGGAGGAGATGAGAACCAGTCTCTTCGTTTGAAGTTGCTGTTGGCGACGGACTAGGTAGAGGAAGGAATGGCGGAGGAGATGAGAACCAGTCTCTTCGTTTGAAGGTGCTGTTGGCGACGGACTAGGTTGAGGAGGGAATGGCGGAGGAGATGAGAACCAGTCTCTTCGTTTGAAGGTGCTGTTGGTGACGAACTAGGTAGAGGAAGGAATGGTGGAGGAGATGAGAACCAGTCTCTTCGTTTGAAGGTGCTGTTGGCGACGGACTAGGTAGAGGAAGGAATGGCGGAGGAAATGAGAACCATTCTCTTCCTTTGAAGGTGCTGTTGGCGACGGACTAGGTAGAGGAGGGAATGGCGGAGGAGATGAGAACCAGTCTCTTCCTTTGAAGGTACTGTTGGTGAGGGACTAGGTGGAGGAGGGAATGGAGATGAGAACCAGTCTCTTCCTTTGAAGGTGCTGTTGGCGACGGACCAGGTAGAGGAGGGAATGGCGGAGGAGATGAGAACCAGTCTCTTCGTTTGAAGGTGCTGTTGGTGAGGGACTAGGTGGAGGAGGGAATGGCGGAGGAGATGAGAACCAGTCTCTTCCTTTGAAGGTACTGTTGGTGACGGACTAGGTGGTGGAGGGAATGGTGGAGGAGATGAGAACCAGTCTCTTCCTTTGAAGGTGCTGTTGGCGACGGACGAGGTGGAGGAGGGAATGGCGGAGGAGATGAGAACCAGTCTCTTCCTTTGAAGGTGCTGTTGGCGACAGACGAGGTGGAGGAGAGAATGGCGGAGGAGATGAGAACCAGTCTCTTCCTTTGAAGGTGCTGTTGGTGAGGGACTAGGTGGAGGAGGGAATGGCGGAGGAGATGAGAACCAGTCTCTTACTTTGAAGGTACTGTTGGTGACGGACTAGGTGGAGGAGGGAATGGCGGAGGAGATGAGAACCAGTCTCTTCGTTTGAAGGTTCTGTTGGCGACGAACTAGTTGGAGGAGGGAATGGCGGAGGACATGAGAACCAGTCTCTTCCTTTGAAGGTACTGTTGGGGACGAACTAGGTAGAGGAAGGAATGGCGGAGGAGATCAGAACCAGTCTCTTCTTTTGAAGGTGCTGTTGGTGACGGACTAGGTAGAGGAAGGAATGGCGGAGGAGATGAGAACCAGTCCCTTCCTTTGAAGGTGCTGTTGGCCACGGACGAGGTGAAGGAGGGGAAAACCAGTCTCTTCCTTTGAAGGTCCCGTTGAGGACGGACTAGGTAGAGGAAGGAATGGCGGAGGAGATGAGAACCAGTCTCTTCCTTTGAAGGTGCTGTTGGGGACGGACTAGGTGGAGGAGGGAATGGCGGAGGAGATGAGAACCAGTCTCTTTCTTTGAAGGTGCTGTTGGCGACGGACGAGGTGGAGGAGAGGAAAACCAGTCTCTTACTTTGAAGGTCCCGTTGGTGACGGACTAGGTAGAGGAAGGAATTGCGGAAGAGATGAGAAGCAGTCTCTTCCTTTGAAGGTGCTGTTGGCGACGAACTAGGTGGAGGAGGGGAAAACCAGTCTCTTCCTTTGAAGGTGCTGTTGGTTACGGACTAGGTGGAGGAGGGAATGGCGGAGGAGATGAGAACCAGTCTCTTCCTTTGAAGGTGCTGTTGGCGACTGACGAGGTGGAGGGGAAAACCAGTCTCTTACTTTGAAGGTGCTGTTGGTGACGGACTAGGTAGAGGAAGGAATGGCGGAAGAGATGAGAACCAGTTTCTTCCTTTGAAGGTATTTTTGGCGACGAACTAGGTGGAGGAGGGGAAAACCAGTCTCTTCCTTTGAAGGTGATGTTGGCGACTGACAAGGTGGAGTAGGGGAAAATCAGTCTCTTCCTTTGAAGGTACTGTTGGCGACAAACCAGGTGGAGGAGGGGAAAACCAGTCTCTTCCTTTGAAGGTACCGTTGGCGACCAACTAGTTGGAGGAGGGTAAAACCAGTCTCTTCCTTTGAAGGTGCTGTTGGCGACGGACTAGGTGGAGGAGGGAATGGCGGAGGAGATGAGAACCAGTCTCTTCCTTTGAAGGTACTGTTGGCGACGGACTAGGTAGAGGAAGGAATGGCGGAGGAGATGAGAACCAGTCTCTTCCTTTGAAGGTGCTGTTGGCAACGGACTAGGTAGAGGAAGGAATGGCGGAGGAGATGAGAACCAGTCTCTTCGTTTGAAGTTGCTGTTGGCGACGGACTAGGTAGAGGAAGGAATGGCGGAGGAGATGAGAACCAGTCTCTTCGTTTGAAGGTGCTGTTGGCGACGGACTAGGTGGAGGAGGGAATGGCGGAGGAGATGAGAACCAGTCTCTTCGTTTGAAGGTGCTGTTGGTGACGAACTAGGTAGAGGAAGGAATGGTGGAGGAGATGAGAACCAGTCTCTTCGTTTGAAGGTGCTGTTGGCGACGGACTAGGTAGAGGAAGGAATGGCGGAGGAGATGAGAACCAGTCCCTTCCTTTGAAGGTGCTGTTGGCGACGGACTAGGTAGAGGAGGGAATGGCGGAGGAGATGTGAACCAGTCTCTTCCTTTGAAGGTACTGTTGGTGAGGGACTAGGTGGAGGAGGGAATGGCGGTGGAGATGAGAACCAGTCTCTTCCTTTGAAGGTGCTGTTGGCGACGGACTAGGTAGAGGAGGGAATGGCGGAGGAGATGAGAACCAGTCTCTTCGTTTGAAGGTGCTGTTGGTGAGGGACTAGGTGGAGGAGGGAATGGCGGAGGAGATGAGAACCAGTCTCTTCCTTTGAAGGTACTGTTGGTGACGGACTAGGTGGAGGAGGGAATGGCGGAGGAGATGAGAACCAGTCTCTTCGTTTCAAGGTGCTGTTGGCGACGGACGAGGTGGAGGAGGGAATGGCGGAGGAGATGAGAACCAGTCTCTTCCTTTGAAGGTGCTGTTGGCGACAGACGAGGTGGAGGAGAGAATGGCGGAGGAGATGGGAACCAGTCTCTTCCTTTGAAGGTGCTGTTGGTGAGGGACTAGGTGGAGGAGGGAATGGCGGAGGAGATGAGAAGCAGTCTCTTCCTTTGAAGGTACTGTTGGTGACGGACTACGTGGAGGAGGGAATGGCGGAGGAGATGAGAACCAGTCTCTTCCTTTGAAGGTGCTGTTGGCGACGAACTAGTTGGAGGAGGGAATGGCGGAGGACATGAGAACCAGTCTCTTCCTTTGAAGGTACTCTTGGGGACGAACTAGGTAGAGGAAGGAATGGCGGAGGAGATGAGAACCAGTCTCTTCCTTTGAAGGTGCTGTTGGTGACGGACTAGGTAGAGGAAGGAATGGCGGAGGAGATGAGAACCAGTCCCTTCCTTTGAAGGTGCTGTTGGTCACGGACGAGGTGAAGGAGGGGAAAGCCAGTCTCTTCCTTTGAAGGTCCCGTTGAGGACGGACTAGGTAGAGGAAGGAATGGCGGAGGAGATGAGAACCAGTCTCTTCCTTTGAAGGTGCTGTTGGTGACGGACTAGGTGGAGGAGGGAATGGCGGAGGAGATGAGAACCAGTCTCTTTCTTTGAAGGTGCTGTTGGCGACGGAAGAGGTGGAGGAGAGGAAAACCAGTCTCTTACTTTGAAGGTGCTGTTGGTGACGGACTAGGTAGAGGAAGGAATTGCGGAAGAGATGAGAAGCAGTCTCTTCCTTTGAAGGTGCTGTTGGCGAAGAACTAGGTGGAGGAGGGGAAAACCAGTCTCTTCCTTTGAAGGTGCTGTTGGTTATGGACTAGGTGGAGGAGGGAATGGCGGAGGAGATGAGAACCAGTCTCTTCCTTTGAAGGTGCTGTTGGCGACTGACGAGGTGGAGGAGGGGAAAACCAGTCTCTTACTTTGAAGGTGCTGTTGGTGACGGACTAGGTAGAGGAAGGAATGGCGGAAGAGATGAGAACCAGTTTCTTCCTTTGAAGGTATTGTTGGCGACGAACTAGGTGGAGGAGGGGAAAACCAGTCTCTTCCTTTGAAGGTGCTGTTGGCGACTGACAAGGTGGAGTAGGGGAAAATCAGTCTCTTCCTTTGAAGGTACTGTTGGCGACGAACTAGGTGGAGGAGGGTAAAACCAGTCTCTTCCTTTGAAGGTGCTGTTGGCGACGGACTAGGTGGAGGAGGGAATGGCGGAGGAGATGAGAACCAGTCTCTTCCTTTGAAGGTACTGTTGGCGACGGACTAGGTAGAGGAAGGAATGGCGCAGGAGATGAGAACCAGTCTCTTCCTTTGAAGGTGCTGTTGGCGACGGACTAGGTAGAGGAAGGAATGGCGGAGGAGATGAGAACCAGTCTCTTCGTTTCAAGGTGCTGTTGGCGACGGACTAGGTAGAGGAAGGAATGGCGGAGGAGATGAGAACCAGTCTCTTCGTTTGAAGGTGTTGTTGGCGACGAACTAGGTAGAGGAAGGAATGGCGGAGGAGATGAGAACCAGTCTTTTCGTTTGAAGGTGCTGTTGGCGACGTACTAGGTAGAGGAAAGAATGGCGGAGGAGATGAGAACCAGTCTCTTCGTTTCAAGGTGCTGTTGGCAACGGACTAGGTAGAGGAAGGAATGGCGGAGGAGATGAGAACCAGTCTCTTCGCTTGAAGGTGCTGTTGGTGACGAACTAGGTAGAGGAAGGAATGGCGGAGGAGATGAGAACCAGTCTCTTCGTTTGAAGGTGCTGTTGGCGACGGACTAGGTAGAGGAAGGAATGGCGGAGGAGATGAGAACCAGTCTCTTCGTTTGAAGGTGCTGTTGGCGACGGACTAGGTAGAGGAAAGAATGGCGGAGGAGATGAGAACCAGTCTCTTCCTTTGAAGGTGCTGTTGGCGACAGACGAGGTGGAGGAGAGAATGGCGGAGGAGATGAGAACCAGTCTCTTCCTTTGAAGGTGCTGTTGGTGAGGGACTAGGTGGAGGAGGGAATGGCGGAGGAGATGAGAACCAGTCTCTTCCTTTGAAGGTACTGTTGGTGACGGACTAGGTGGAGGAGGGAATGGCGGAGGAGATGAGAACCAGTCTCTTCGTTTGAAGGTTCTGTTGGCGACGAACTAGTTGGAGGAGGGAATGGCGGAGGACATGAGAACCAGTCTCTTCCTTTGAAGGTACTGTTGGGGACGAACTAGGTAGAGGAAGGAATGGCGGAGGAGATGAGAACCAGTCTCTTCTTTTGAAGGTGCTGTTGGTGACGGACTAGGTAGAGGAAGGAATGGCGGAGGAGATGAGAACCAGTCCCTTCCTTTGAAGGTGCTGTTGGCCACGGACGAGGTGAAGGAGGGGAAAACCAGTCTCTTCCTTTGAAGGTCCCGTTGAGGACGGACTAGGTAGAGGAAGGAATGGCGGAGGAGATGAGAACCAGTCTCTTCCATTGAAGGTGCTGTTGGTGACGGACTAGGTGGAGGAGGGAATGGCGGAGGAGATGAGAACCAGTCTCTTTCTTTGAAGGTGCTGTTGGCGACGGACGAGGTGGAGGAGAGGAAAACAGTCTCTTACTTTGAAGGTCCCGTTGGTGACGGACTAGGTAGAGGAAGGAATTGCGGAAGAGATGAGAAGCAGTCTCTTCCTTTGAAGGTGCTGTTGGCGACGAACTAGGTGGAGGAGGGGAAAACCAGTCTCTTCCTTTGAAGGTGCTGTTGGTTACGGACTAGGTGGAGGAGGGAATGGCGGAGGAGATGAGAACCAGTCTCTTCCTTTGAAGGTGCTGTTGGCGACTGACGAGGTGGAGGAGGGGAAAACCAGTCTCTTACTTTGAAGGTGCTGTTGGTGACGGACTAGGTAGAGGAAGGAATGGCGGAAGAGATGAGAACCAGTTTCTTCCTTTGAAGGTATTGTTGGCGACGAACTAGGTGGAAGAGGGGAAAACCAGTCTCTTCCTTTGAAGGTGCTGTTGGCGACTGACAAGGTGGAGTAGGGGAAAATCAGTCTCTTCCTTTGAAGGTACTGTTGGCGACGAACTAGGTGGAGGAGGGGAAAACCAGTCTCTTCCTTTGAAGGTGCTGTTGGTTATGGACTAGGTGGAGGAGGGAATGGCGGAGGAGATGAGAACCAGTCTCTTCCTTTGAAGGTGCTGTTGGCGACTGACGAGGTGGAGGAGGGGAAAACCAGTCTCTTACTTTGAAGGTGCTGTTGGTGACGGACTAGGTAGAGGAAGGAATGGCGGAAGAGATGAGAACCAGTTTCTTCCTTTGAAGGTATTGTTGTCGACGAACTAGGTGGAGGAGGGGAAAACCAGTCTCTTCCTTTGAAGGTGCTGTTGGCGACTGACAAGGTGGAGTAGGGGAAAATCAGTCTCTTCCTTTGAAGGTACTGTTGGCGACGAACTAGGTGGAGGAGGGTAAAACCAGTCTCTTCCTTTGAAGGTGCTGTTGGCGACGGACTAGGTGGAGGAGGGAATGGCGGAGGAGATGAGAACCAGTCTCTTCCTTTGAAGGTACTGTTGGCGACGGACTAGGTAGAGGAAGGAATGGCGCAGGAGATGAGAACCAGTCTCTTCCTTTGAAGGTGCTGTTGGCGACGGACTAGGTAGAGGAAGGAATGGCGGAGGAGATGAGAACCAGTCTCTTCGTTTCAAGGTGCTGTTGGCGACGGACTAGGTAGAGGAAGGAATGGCGGAGGAGATGAGAACCAGTCTCTTCGTTTGAAGGTGTTGTTGGCGACGAACTAGGTAGAGGAAGGAATGGCGGAGGAGATGAGAACCAGTCTTTTCGTTTGAAGGTGCTGTTGGCGACGTACTAGGTAGAGGAAAGAATGGCGGAGGAGATGAGAACCAGTCTCTTCGTTTCAAGGTGCTGTTGGCAACGGACTAGGTAGAGGAAGGAATGGCGGAGGAGATGAGAACCAGTCTCTTCGCTTGAAGGTGCTGTTGGTGACGAACTAGGTAGAGGAAGGAATGGCGGAGGAGATGAGAACCAGTCTCTTCGTTTGAAGGTGCTGTTGGCGACGGACTAGGTAGAGGAAGGAATGGCGGAGGAGATGAGAACCAGTCTCTTCGTTTGAAGGTGCTGTTGGCGACGGACTAGGTAGAGGAAAGAATGGCGGAGGAGATGAGAACCAGTCTCTTCCTTTGAAGGTGCTGTTGGCGACAGACGAGGTGGAGGAGAGAATGGCGGAGGAGATGAGAACCAGTCTCTTCCTTTGAAGGTGCTGTTGGTGAGGGACTAGGTGGAGGAGGGAATGGCGGAGGAGATGAGAACCAGTCTCTTCCTTTGAAGGTACTGTTGGTGACGGACTAGGTGGAGGAGGGAATGGCGGAGGAGATGAGAACCAGTCTCTTCGTTTGAAGGTTCTGTTGGCGACGAACTAGTTGGAGGAGGGAATGGCGGAGGACATGAGAACCAGTCTCTTCCTTTGAAGGTACTGTTGGGGACGAACTAGGTAGAGGAAGGAATGGCGGAGGAGATGAGAACCAGTCTCTTCTTTTGAAGGTGCTGTTGGTGACGGACTAGGTAGAGGAAGGAATGGCGGAGGAGATGAGAACCAGTCCCTTCCTTTGAAGGTGCTGTTGGCCACGGACGAGGTGAAGGAGGGGAAAACCAGTCTCTTCCTTTGAAGGTCCCGTTGAGGACGGACTAGGTAGAGGAAGGAATGGCGGAGGAGATGAGAACCAGTCTCTTCCATTGAAGGTGCTGTTGGTGACGGACTAGGTGGAGGAGGGAATGGCAGAGGAGATGAGAACCAGTCTCTTTCTTTGAAGGTGCTGTTGGCGACGGACGAGGTGGAGGAGAGGAAAACAGTCTCTTACTTTGAAGGTGCTGTTGGTGACGGACTAGGTAGAGGAAGGAATTGCGGAAGAGATGAGAAGCAGTCTCTTCCTTTGAAGGTGCTGTTGGCGAAGAACTAGGTGGAGGAGGGGAAAACCAGTCTCTTCCTTTGAAGGTGCTGTTGGTTATGGACTAGGTGGAGGAGGGAATGGCGGAGGAGATGAGCACCAGTCTCTTCCTTTGAAGGTGCTGTTGGCGACTGACGAGGTGGAGGAGGGGAAAACCAGTCTCTTACTTTGAAGGTTCTGTTGGTGACGGACTAGGTAGAGGAAGGAATGGCGGAAGAGATGAGAACCAGTTTCTTCCTTTGAAGGTATTGTTGGCGACGAACTAGGTGGAGGAGGGGAAAACCAGTCTCTTCCTTTGAAGGTGCTGTTGGCGACTGACAAGGTGGAGTAGGGGAAAATCAGTCTCTTCCTTTGAAGGTACTGTTGGCGACGAACTAGGTGGAGGAGGGGAAAACCAGTCTCTTCCTTTGAAGGTGCTGTTGGTTATGGACTAGGTGGAGGAGGGAATGGCGGAGGAGATGAGAACCAGTCTCTTCCTTTGAAGGTGCTGTTGTCGACTGACGAGGTGGAGGAGGGGAAAACCAGTCTCTTACTTTGAAGGTGCTGTTGGTGACGGACTAGGTAGAGGAAGGAATGGCGGAAGAGATGAGAACCAGTTTCTTCCTTTGAAGGTATTGTTGGCGACGAACTAGGTGGAGGAGGGGAAAACCAGTCTCTTCCTTTGAAGGTGCTGTTGGCGACTGACAAGGTGGAGTAGGGGAAAATCAGTCTCTTCCTTTGAAGGTACTGTTGGCGACGAACTAGGTGGAGGAGGGTAAAACCAGTCTCTTCCTTTGAAGGTGCTGTTGGCGACGGACTAGGTGGAGGAGGGAATGGCGGAGGAGATGAGAACCAGTCTCTTCCTTTGAAGGTACTGTTGGCGACGGACTAGGTAGAGGAAGGAATGGCGCAGGAGATGAGAACCAGTCTCTTCCTTTGAAGGTGCTGTTGGCGACGGACTAGGTAGAGGAAGGAATGGCGGAGGAGATGAGAACCAGTCTCTTCGTTTCAAGGTGCTGTTGGCGACGGACTAGGTAGAGGAAGGAATGGCGGAGGAGATGAGAACCAGTCTCTTCGTTTGAAGGTGTTGTTGGCGACGAACTAGGTAGAGGAAGGAATGGCGGAGGAGATGAGAACCAGTCTTTTCGTTTGAAGGTGCTGTTGGCGACGTACTAGGTAGAGGAAAGAATGGCGGAGGAGATGAGAACCAGCCTCTTCGTTTCAAGGTGCTGTTGGCAACGGACTAGGTAGAGGAAGGAATGGCGGAGGAGATGAGAACCAGTCTCTTCGCTTGAAGGTGCTGTTGGTGACGAACTAGGTAGAGGAAGGAATGGCGGAGGAGATGAGAACCAGTCTCTTCGTTTGAAGGTGCTGTTGGCGACGGACTAGGTAGAGGAAGGAATGGCGGAGGAGATGAGAACCAGTCTCTTCGTTTGAAGGTGCTGTTGGCGACGGACTAGGTAGAGGAAAGAATGGCGGAGGAGATGAGAACCAGTCTCTTCCTTTGAAGGTGCTGTTGGCGACAGACGAGGTGGAGGAGAGAATGGCGGAGGAGATGAGAACCAGTCTCTTCCTTTGAAGGTGCTGTTGGTGAGGGACTAGGTGGAGGAGGGAATGGCGGAGGAGATGAGAACCAGTCTCTTCCTTTGAAGGTACTGTTGGTGACGGACTAGGTGGAGGAGGGAATGGCGGAGGAGATGAGAACCAGTCTCTTCGTTTGAAGGTTCTGTTGGCGACGAACTAGTTGGAGGAGGGAATGGCGGAGGACATGAGAACCAGTCTCTTCCTTTGAAGGTACTGTTGGGGACGAACTAGGTAGAGGAAGGAATGGCGGAGGAGATGAGAACCAGTCTCTTCTTTTGAAGGTGCTGTTGGTGACGGACTAGGTAGAGGAAGGAATGGCGGAGGAGATGAGAACCAGTCCCTTCCTTTGAAGGTGCTGTTGGCCACGGACGAGGTGAAGGAGGGGAAAACCAGTCTCTTCCTTTGAAGGTCCCGTTGAGGACGGACTAGGTAGAGGAAGGAATGGCGGAGGAGATGAGAACCAGTCTCTTCCATTGAAGGTGCTGTTGGTGACGGACTAGGTGGAGGAGGGAATGGCGGAGGAGATGAGAACCAGTCTCTTTCTTTGAAGGTGCTGTTGGCGACGGACGAGGTGGAGGAGAGGAAAACAGTC
The DNA here is from genome assembly GCA_030765055.1 of Mantis religiosa. NCBI lineage: Eukaryota > Metazoa > Arthropoda > Insecta > Mantodea > Mantidae > Mantis > Mantis religiosa. The sequence goes on from JAUKNK010000152.1 coordinate 625,896, forward strand.
TCTTACTTTGAAGGTCCCGTTGGTGACGGACTAGGTAGAGGAAGGAATTGCGGAAGAGATGAGAAGCAGTCTCTTCCTTTGAAGGTGCTGTTGGCGACGAACTAGGTGGAGGAGGGGAAAACCAGTCTCTTCCTTTGAAGGTGCTGTTGGTTACGGACTAGGTGGAGGAGGGAATGGCGGAGGAGATGAGAACCAGTCTCTTCCTTTGAAGGTGCTGTTGGCGACTGACGAGGTGGAGGAGGGGAAAACCAGTCTCTTACTTTGAAGGTGCTGTTGGTGACGGACTAGGTAGAGGAAGGAATGGCGGAAGAGATGAGAACCAGTTTCTTCCTTTGAAGGTATTGTTGGCGACGAACTAGGTGGAGGAGGGGAAAACCAGTCTCTTCCTTTGAAGGTGCTGTTGGCGACTGACAAGGTGGAGTAGGGGAAAATCAGTCTCTTCCTTTGAAGGTACTGTTGGCGACAAACTAGGTGGAGGAGGGGAAAACCAGTCTCTTACTTTGAAGGTACCGTTGGCGACCAACTAGTTGGAGGAGGGTAAAACCAGTCTCTTCCTTTGAAGGTGCTGTTGGCGACGGACTAGGTGGAGGAGGGAATGGCGGAGGAGATGAGAACCAATCTCTTCCTTTGAAGGTACTGTTGGCGACGGACTAGGTAGAGGAAGGAATGGCGGAGGAGATGAGAACCAGTCTCTTCCTTTGAAGGTGCTGTTGGCGACGGACTAGGTAGAGGAAGGAATGGCGGAGGAGATGAGAACCAGTCTCTTCGTTTGAAGTTGCTGTTGGCGACGGACTAGGTAGAGGAAGGAATGGTGGAGGAGATGAGAACCAGTCTCTTCGTTTGAAGGTGCTGTTGGCGACGGACTAGGTGGAGGAGGGAATGGCGGAGGAGATGAGAACCAGTCTCTTCGTTTGAAGGTGCTGTTGGTGACGAACTAGGTAGAGGAAGGAATGGTGGAGGAGATGAGAACCAGTCTCTTCGTTTGAAGGTGCTGTTGGCGACGGACTAGGTAGAGGAAGGAATGGCGGAGGAGATGAGAACCAGTCCCTTCCTTTGAAGGTGCTGTTGGCGACGGACTAGGTAGAGGAGGGAATGGCGGAGGAGATATGAACCAGTCTCTTCCTTTGAAGGTACTGTTGGTGAGGGACTAGGTGGAGGAGGGAATGGCGGTGGAGATGAGAACCAGTTTCTTCCTTTGAAGGTATTGTTGGCGACGAACTAGGTGGAGGAGGGGAAAACCAGTCTCTTCCTTTGAAGGTGCTGTTGGCGACTGACAAGGTGGAGTAGGGGAAAATCAGTCTCTTCCTTTGAAGGTACTGTTGGCGACGAACTAGGTGGAGGAGGGGAAAACCAGTCTCTTCCTTTGAAGGTGCTGTTGGTTATGGACTAGGTGGAGGAGGGAATGGCGGAGGAGATGAGAACCAGTCTCTTCCTTTGAAGGTGCTGTTGTCGACTGACGAGGTGGAGGAGGGGAAAACCAGTCTCTTACTTTGAAGGTGCTGTTGGTGACGGACTAGGTAGAGGAAGGAATGGCGGAAGAGATGAGAACCAGTTTCTTCCTTTGAAGGTATTGTTGGCGACGAACTAGGTGGAGGAGGGGAAAACCAGTCTCTTCCTTTGAAGGTGCTGTTGGCGACTGACAAGGTGGAGTAGGGGAAAATCAGTCTCTTCCTTTGAAGGTACTGTTGGCGACGAACTAGGTGGAGGAGGGTAAAACCAGTCTCTTCCTTTGAAGGTGCTGTTGGCGACGGACTAGGTGGAGGAGGGAATGGCGGAGGAGATGAGAACCAGTCTCTTCCTTTGAAGGTACTGTTGGCGACGGACTAGGTAGAGGAAGGAATGGCGCAGGAGATGAGAACCAGTCTCTTCCTTTGAAGGTGCTGTTGGCGACGGACTAGGTAGAGGAAGGAATGGCGGAGGAGATGAGAACCAGTCTCTTCGTTTCAAGGTGCTGTTGGCGACGGACTAGGTAGAGGAAGGAATGGCGGAGGAGATGAGAACCAGTCTCTTCGTTTGAAGGTGTTGTTGGCGACGAACTAGGTAGAGGAAGGAATGGCGGAGGAGATGAGAACCAGTCTTTTCGTTTGAAGGTGCTGTTGGCGACGTACTAGGTAGAGGAAAGAATGGCGGAGGAGATGAGAACCAGCCTCTTCGTTTCAAGGTGCTGTTGGCAACGGACTAGGTAGAGGAAGGAATGGCGGAGGAGATGAGAACCAGTCTCTTCGCTTGAAGGTGCTGTTGGTGACGAACTAGGTAGAGGAAGGAATGGCGGAGGAGATGAGAACCAGTCTCTTCGTTTGAAGGTGCTGTTGGCGACGGACTAGGTAGAGGAAGGAATGGCGGAGGAGATGAGAACCAGTCTCTTCGTTTGAAGGTGCTGTTGGCGACGGACTAGGTAGAGGAAAGAATGGCGGAGGAGATGAGAACCAGTCTCTTCCTTTGAAGGTGCTGTTGGCGACAGACGAGGTGGAGGAGAGAATGGCGGAGGAGATGAGAACCAGTCTCTTCCTTTGAAGGTGCTGTTGGTGAGGGACTAGGTGGAGGAGGGAATGGCGGAGGAGATGAGAACCAGTCTCTTCCTTTGAAGGTACTGTTGGTGACGGACTAGGTGGAGGAGGGAATGGCGGAGGAGATGAGAACCAGTCTCTTCGTTTGAAGGTTCTGTTGGCGACGAACTAGTTGGAGGAGGGAATGGCGGAGGACATGAGAACCAGTCTCTTCCTTTGAAGGTACTGTTGGGGACGAACTAGGTAGAGGAAGGAATGGCGGAGGAGATGAGAACCAGTCTCTTCTTTTGAAGGTGCTGTTGGTGACGGACTAGGTAGAGGAAGGAATGGCGGAGGAGATGAGAACCAGTCCCTTCCTTTGAAGGTGCTGTTGGCCACGGACGAGGTGAAGGAGGGGAAAACCAGTCTCTTCCTTTGAAGGTCCCGTTGAGGACGGACTAGGTAGAGGAAGGAATGGCGGAGGAGATGAGAACCAGTCTCTTCCATTGAAGGTGCTGTTGGTGACGGACTAGGTGGAGGAGGGAATGGCGGAGGAGATGAGAACCAGTCTCTTTCTTTGAAGGTGCTGTTGGCGACGGACGAGGTGGAGGAGAGGAAAACAGTCTCTTACTTTGAAGGTCCCGTTGGTGACGGACTAGGTAGAGGAAGGAATTGCGGAAGAGATGAGAAGCAGTCTCTTCCTTTGAAGGTGCTGTTGGCGACGAACTAGGTGGAGGAGGGGAAAACCAGTCTCTTCCTTTGAAGGTGCTGTTGGTTACGGACTAGGTGGAGGAGGGAATGGCGGAGGAGATGAGAACCAGTCTCTTCCTTTGAAGGTGCTGTTGGCGACTGACGAGGTGGAGGAGGGGAAAACCAGTCTCTTACTTTGAAGGTGCTGTTGGTGACGGACTAGGTAGAGGAAGGAATGGCGGAAGAGATGAGAACCAGTTTCTTCCTTTGAAGGTATTGTTGGCGACGAACTAGGTGGAGGAGGGGAAAACCAGTCTCTTCCTTTGAAGGTGCTGTTGGCGACTGACAAGGTGGAGTAGGGGAAAATCAGTCTCTTCCTTTGAAGGTACTGTTGGCGACAAACTAGGTGGAGGAGGGGAAAACCAGTCTCTTACTTTGAAGGTACCGTTGGCGACCAACTAGTTGGAGGAGGGTAAAACCAGTCTCTTCCTTTGAAGGTGCTGTTGGCGACGGACTAGGTGGAGGAGGGAATGGCGGAGGAGATGAGAACCAATCTCTTCCTTTGAAGGTACTGTTGGCGACGGACTAGGTAGAGGAAGGAATGGCGGAGGAGATGAGAACCAGTCTCTTCCTTTGAAGGTGCTGTTGGCGACGGACTAGGTAGAGGAAGGAATGGCGGAGGAGATGAGAACCAGTCTCTTCGTTTGAAGTTGCTGTTGGCGACGGACTAGGTAGAGGAAGGAATGGTGGAGGAGATGAGAACCAGTCTCTTCGTTTGAAGGTGCTGTTGGCGACGGACTAGGTGGAGGAGGGAATGGCGGAGGAGATGAGAACCAGTCTCTTCGTTTGAAGGTGCTGTTGGTGACGAACTAGGTAGAGGAAGGAATGGTGGAGGAGATGAGAACCAGTCTCTTCGTTTGAAGGTGCTGTTGGCGACGGACTAGGTAGAGGAAGGAATGGCGGAGGAGATGAGAACCAGTCCCTTCCTTTGAAGGTGCTGTTGGCGACGGACTAGGTAGAGGAGGGAATGGCGGAGGAGATATGAACCAGTCTCTTCCTTTGAAGGTACTGTTGGTGAGGGACTAGGTGGAGGAGGGAATGGCGGTGGAGATGAGAACCAGTCTCTTCCTTTGAAGGTGCTGTTGGCGCCGGACTAGGTAGAGGAGGGAATGGCGGAGGAGATGAGAACCAGTCTCTTCGTTTGAAGGTGCTGTTGGTGAGGGACTAGGTGGAGGAGGGAATGGCGGAGGAGATGAGAACCAGTCTCTTCCTTTGAAGGTACTGTTGGTGACGGACTAGGTGGAGGAGGGAATGGCGGAGGAGATGAGAACCAGTCTCTTCCTTTGAAGGTGCTGTTGGCGACGGACGAGGTGGAGGAGGGAATGGCGGAGGAGATGAGAACCAGTCTCTTCCTTTGAAGGTGCTGTTGGCGACAGACGAGGTGGAGGAGAGAATGGCGGAGGAGATGAGAACCAGTCTCTTCCTTTGAAGGTGCTGTTGGTGAGGGACTAGGTGGAGGAGGGAATGGCGGAGGAGATGAGAAGCAGTCTCTTCCTTTGAAGGTACTGTTGGTGACGGACTACGTGGAGGAGGGAATGGCGGAGGAGATGAGAACCAGTCTCTTCCTTTGAAGGTGCTGTTGGCGACGAACTAGTTGGAGGAGGGAATGGCGGAGGACATGAGAACCAGTCTCTTCCTTTGAAGGTACTGTTGGGGACGAACTAGGTAGAGGAAGGAATGGCGGAGGAGATGAGAACCAGTCTCTTCCTTTGAAGGTGCTGTTGGTGACGGACTAGGTAGAGGAAGGAATGGCGGAGGAGATGAGAATCAGTCCCTTCCTTTGAAGGTGCTGTTGGCCACGGACGAGGTGAAGGAGGGGAAAACCAGTCTCTTCCTTTGAAGTTCCCGTTGAGGACGGACTAGGTAGAGGAAGGAATGGCGGAGGAGATGAGAACCAGTCTCTTCCTTTGAAGGTGCTGTTGGTGACGGACTAGGTGGAGGAGGGAATGGCGGAGGAGATGAGAACCAGTCTCTTTCTTTGAAGGTGCTGTTGGCGACGGACGAGGTGGAGGAGAGGAAAACCAGTCTCTTACTTTGAAGGTCCCGTTGGTGACGGACTAGGTAGAGGAAGGAATTGCGGAAGAGATGAGAAGCAGTCTCTTCCTTTGAAGGTGCTGTTGGCGACGAACTAGGTGGAGGAGGGGAAAACCAGTCTCTTCCTTTGAAGGTGCTGTTGGTTATGGACTAGGTGGAGGAGGGAATGGCGGAGGAGATGAGAACCAGTCTCTTCCTTTGAAGGTGCTGTTGGCGACTGACGAGGTGGAGGAGGGGAAAACCAGTCACTTACTTTGAAGGTGCTGTTGGTGACGGACTAGGTAGAGGAAGGAATGGCGGAAGAGATGAGAACCAGTTTCATCCTTTGAAGGTATTGTTGGCGACGAACTAGGTGGAGGAGGGGAAAACCAGTCTCTTCCTTTGAAGGTGCTGTTGGCGACTGACAAGGTGGAGTAGGGGAAAATCAGTCTCTTCCTTTGAAGGTACTGTTGGCGACGAACTAGGTGGAGGAGGGGAAAACCAGTCTCTTCCTTTGAAGGTGCTGTTGGTTATGGACTAGGTGGAGGAGGGAATGGCGGAGGAGATGAGAACCAGTCTCTTCCTTTGAAGGTGCTGTTGGCGACTGACGAGGTGGAGGAGGGGAAAACCAGTCTCTTACTTTGAAGGTGCTGTTGGTGACGGACTAGGTAGAGGAAGGAATGGCGGAAGAGATGAGAACCAGTTTCTTCCTCTGAAGGTATTGTTGGCGACGAACTAGGTGGAGGAGGGGAAAACCAGTCTCTTCCTTTGAAGGTGCTGTTGGCGACTGACAAGGTGGAGTAGGGGAAAATCAGTCTCTTCCTTTGAAGGTACTGTTGGCGACGAACTAGGTGGAGGAGGGTAAAACCAGTCTCTTCCTTTGAAGGTGCTGTTGGCGACGGACTAGGTGGAGGAGGGAATGGCGGAGGAGATGAGAACCAGTCTCTTCCTTTGAAGGTACTGTTGGCGACGGACTAGGTAGAGGAAGGAATGGCGCAGGAGATGAGAACCAGTCTCTTCCTTTGAAGGTGCTGTTGGCGACGGACTAGGTAGAGGAAGGAATGGCGGAGGAGATGAGAACCAGTCTCTTCGTTTCAAGGTGCTGTTGGCGACGGACTAGGTAGAGGAAGGAATGGCGGAGGAGATGAGAACCAGTCTCTTCGTTTGAAGGTGTTGTTGGCGACGAACTAGGTAGAGGAAGGAATGGCGGAGGAGATGAGAACCAGTCTTTTCGTTTGAAGGTGCTGTTGGCGACGTACTAGGTAGAGGAAAGAATGGCGGAGGAGATGAGAACCAGTCTCTTCGTTTCAAGGTGCTGTTGGCAACGGACTAGGTAGAGGAAGGAATGGCGGAGGAGATGAGAACCAGTCTCTTCGCTTGAAGGTGCTGTTGGTGACGAACTAGGTAGAGGAAGGAATGGCGGAGGAGATGAGAACCAGTCTCTTCGTTTGAAGGTGCTGTTGGCGACGGACTAGGTAGAGGAAGGAATGGCGGAGGAGATGAGAACCAGTCTCTTCGTTTGAAGGTGCTGTTGGCGACGGACTAGGTAGAGGAAAGAATGGCGGAGGAGATGAGAACCAGTCTCTTCCTTTGAAGGTGCTGTTGGCGACAGACGAGGTGGAGGAGAGAATGGCGGAGGAGATGAGAACCAGTCTCTTCCTTTGAAGGTGCTGTTGGTGAGGGACTAGGTGGAGGAGGGAATGGCGGAGGAGATGAGAACCAGTCTCTTCCTTTGAAGGTACTGTTGGTGACGGACTAGGTGGAGGAGGGAATGGCGGAGGAGATGAGAACCAGTCTCTTCGTTTGAAGGTTCTGTTGGCGACGAACTAGTTGGAGGAGGGAATGGCGGAGGACATGAGAACCAGTCTCTTCCTTTGAAGGTACTGTTGGGGACGAACTAGGTAGAGGAAGGAATGGCGGAGGAGATGAGAACCAGTCTCTTCTTTTGAAGGTGCTGTTGGTGACGGACTAGGTAGAGGAAGGAATGGCGGAGGAGATGAGAACCAGTCCCTTCCTTTGAAGGTGCTGTTGGCCACGGACGAGGTGAAGGAGGGGAAAACCAGTCTCTTCCTTTGAAGGTCCCGTTGAGGACGGACTAGGTAGAGGAAGGAATGGCGGAGGAGATGAGAACCAGTCTCTTCCATTGAAGGTGCTGTTGGTGACGGACTAGGTGGAGGAGGGAATGGCGGAGGAGATGAGAACCAGTCTCTTTCTTTGAAGGTGCTGTTGGCGACGGACGAGGTGGAGGAGAGGAAAACAGTCTCTTACTTTGAAGGTCCCGTTGGTGACGGACTAGGTAGAGGAAGGAATTGCGGAAGAGATGAGAAGCAGTCTCTTCCTTTGAAGGTGCTGTTGGCGACGAACTAGGTGGAGGAGGGGAAAACCAGTCTCTTCCTTTGAAGGTGCTGTTGGTTACGGACTAGGTGGAGGAGGGAATGGCGGAGGAGATGAGAACCAGTCTCTTCCTTTGAAGGTGCTGTTGGCGACTGACGAGGTGGAGGAGGGGAAAACCAGTCTCTTACTTTGAAGGTGCTGTTGGTGACGGACTAGGTAGAGGAAGGAATGGCGGAAGAGATGAGAACCAGTTTCTTCCTTTGAAGGTATTGTTGGCGACGAACTAGGTGGAGGAGGGGAAAACCAGTCTCTTCTTTGAAGGTGCTGTTGGCGACTGACAAGGTGGAGTAGGGGAAAATCAGTCTCTTCCTTTGAAGGTACTGTTGGCGACAAACTAGGTGGAGGAGGGGAAAACCAGTCTCTTACTTTGAAGGTACCGTTGGCGACCAACTAGTTGGAGGAGGGTAAAACCAGTCTCTTCCTTTGAAGGTGCTGTTGGCGACGGACTAGGTGGAGGAGGGAATGGCGGAGGAGATGAGAACCAATCTCTTCCTTTGAAGGTACTGTTGGCGACGGACTAGGTAGAGGAAGGAATGGCGGAGGAGATGAGAACCAGTCTCTTCCTTTGAAGGTGCTGTTGGCGACGGACTAGGTAGAGGAAGGAATGGCGGAGGAGATGAGAACCAGTCTCTTCGTTTGAAGTTGCTGTTGGCGACGGACTAGGTAGAGGAAGGAATGGTGGAGGAGATGAGAACCAGTCTCTTCGTTTGAAGGTGCTGTTGGCGACGGACTAGGTGGAGGAGGGAATGGCGGAGGAGATGAGAACCAGTCTCTTCGTTTGAAGGTGCTGTTGGTGACGAACTAGGTAGAGGAAGGAATGGTGGAGGAGATGAGAACCAGTCTCTTCGTTTGAAGGTGCTGTTGGCGACGGACTAGGTAGAGGAAGGAATGGCGGAGGAGATGAGAACCAGTCCCTTCCTTTGAAGGTGCTGTTGGCGACGGACTAGGTAGAGGAGGGAATGGCGGAGGAGATATGAACCAGTCTCTTCCTTTGAAGGTACTGTTGGTGAGGGACTAGGTGGAGGAGGGAATGGCGGTGGAGATGAGAACCAGTCTCTTCCTTTGAAGGTGCTGTTGGCGACGGACTAGGTAGAGGAGGGAATGGCGGAGGAGATGAGAACCACTCTCTTCGTTTGAAGGTGCTGTTGGTGAGGGACTAGGTGGAGGAGGGAATGGCGGAGGAGATGAGAACCAGTCTCTTCCTTTGAAGGTACTGTTGGTGACGGACTAGGTGGAGGAGGGAATGGCGGAGGAGATGAGAACCAGTCTCTTCCTTTGAAGGTGCTGTTGGCGACGGACGAGGTGGAGGAGGGAATGGCGGAGGAGATGAGAACCAGTCTCTTCCTTTGAAGGTGCTGTTGGCGACAGACGAGGTGGAGGAGAGAATGGCGGAGGAGATGAGAACCAGTCTCTTCCTTTGAAGGTGCTGTTGGTGAGGGACTAGGTGGAGGAGGGAATGGCGGAGGAGATGAGAAGCAGTCTCTTCCTTTGAAGGTACTGTTGGTGACGGACTACGTGGAGGAGGGAATGGCGGAGGAGATGAGAACCAGTCTCTTCCTTTGAAGGTGCTGTTGGCGACGAACTAGTTGGAGGAGGGAATGGCGGAGGACATGAGAACCAGTCTCTTCCTTTGAAGGTACTGTTGGGGACGAACTAGGTAGAGGAAGGAATGGCGGAGGAGATGAGAACCAGTCTCTTCCTTTGAAGGTGCTGTTGGTGACGGACTAGGTAGAGGAAGGAATGGCGGAGGAGATGAGAATCAGTCCCTTCCTTTGAAGGTGCTGTTGGCCACGGACGAGGTGAAGGAGGGGAAAACCAGTCTCTTCCTTTGAAGTTCCCGTTGAGGACGGACTAGGTAGAGGAAGGAATGGCGGAGGAGATGAGAACCAGTCTCTTCCTTTGAAGGTGCTGTTGGTGACGGACTAGGTGGAGGAGGGAATGGCGGAGGAGATGAGAACCAGTCTCTTTCTTTGAAGGTGCTGTTGGCGACGGACGAGGTGGAAGAGAGGAAAACCAGTCTCTTACTTTGAAGGTCCCGTTGGTGACGGACTAGGTAGAGGAAGGAATTGCGGAAGAGATGAGAAGCAGTCTCTTCCTTTGAAGGTGCTGTTGGCGACGAACTAGGTGGAGGAGGGGAAAACCAGTCTCTTCCTTTGAAGGTGCTGTTGGTTATGGACTAGGTGGAGGAGGGAATGGCGGAGGAGATGAGAACCAGTCTCTTCCTTTGAAGGTGCTGTTGGCGACTGACGAGGTGGAGGAGGGGAAAACCAGTCACTTACTTTGAAGGTGCTGTTGGTGACGGACTAGGTAGAGGAAGGAATGGCGGAAGAGATGAGAACCAGTTTCTTCCTTTGAAGGTATTGTTGGCGACGAACTAGGTGGAGGAGGGGAAAACCAGTCTCTTCCTTTGAAGGTGCTGTTGGCGACTGACAAGGTGGAGTAGGGGAAAATCAGTCTCTTCCTTTGAAGGTACTGTTGGCGACGAACTAGGTGGAGGAGGGGAAAACCAGTCTCTTCCTTTGAAGGTGCTGTTGGTTATGGACTAGGTGGAGGAGGGAATGGCGGAGGAGATGAGAACCAGTCTCTTCCTTTGAAGGTGCTGTTGGCGACTGACGAGGTGGAGGAGGGGAAAACCAGTCTCTTACTTTGAAGGTGCTGTTGGTGACGGACTAGGTAGAGGAAGGAATGGCGGAAGAGATGAGAACCAGTTTCTTCCTTTGAAGGTATTGTTGGCGACGAACTAGGTGGAGGAGGGGAAAACCAGTCTCTTCCTTTGAAGGTGCTGTTGGCGACTGACAAGGTGGAGTAGGGGAAAATCAGTCTCTTCCTTTGAAGGTACTGTTGGCGACAAACTAGGTGGAGGAGGGGAAAACCAGTCTCTTACTTTGAAGGTACCGTTGGCGACCAACTAGTTGGAGGAGGGTAAAACCAGTCTCTTCCTTTGAAGGTGCTGTTGGCGACGGACTAGGTGGAGGAGGGAATGGCGGAGGAGATGAGAACCAATCTCTTCCTTTGAAGGTACTGTTGGCGACGGACTAGGTAGAGGAAGGAATGGCGGAGGAGATGAGAACCAGTCTCTTCCTTTGAAGGTGCTGTTGGCGACGGACTAGGTAGAGGAAGGAATGGCGGAGGAGATGAGAACCAGTCTCTTCGTTTGAAGTTGCTGTTGGCGACGGACTAGGTAGAGGAAGGAATGGTGGAGGAGATGAGAACCAGTCTCTTCGTTTGAAGGTGCTGTTGGCGACGGACTAGGTGGAGGAGGGAATGGCGGAGGAGATGAGAACCAGTCTCTTCGTTTGAAGGTGCTGTTGGTGACGAACTAGGTAGAGGAAGGAATGGTGGAGGAGATGAGAACCAGTCTCTTCGTTTGAAGGTGCTGTTGGCGACGGACTAGGTAGAGGAAGGAATGGCGGAGGAGATGAGAACCAGTCCCTTCCTTTGAAGGTGCTGTTGGCGACGGACTAGGTAGAGGAGGGAATGGCGGAGGAGATATGAACCAGTCTCTTCCTTTGAAGGTACTGTTGGTGAGGGACTAGGTGGAGGAGGGAATGGCGGTGGAGATGAGAACCAGTCTCTTCCTTTGAAGGTGCTGTTGGCGACGGACTAGGTAGAGGAGGGAATGGCGGAGGAGATGAGAACCAGTCTCTTCGTTTGAAGGTGCTGTTGGTGAGGGACTAGGTGGAGGAGGGAATGGCGGAGGAGATGAGAACCAGTCTCTTCCTTTGAAGGTACTGTTGGTGACGGACTAGGTGGAGGAGGGAATGGCGGAGGAGATGAGAACCAGTCTCTTCCTTTGAAGGTGCTGTTGGCGACGGACGAGGTGGAGGAGGGAATGGCGGAGGAGATGAGAACCAGTCTCTTCCTTTGAAGGTGCTGTTGGCGACAGACGAGGTGGAGGAGAGAATGGCGGAGGAGATGAGAACCAGTCTCTTCCTTTGAAGGTGCTGTTGGTGAGGGACTAGGTGGAGGAGGGAATGGCGGAGGAGATGAGAAGCAGTCTCTTCCTTTGAAGGTACTGTTGGTGACGGACTACGTGGAGGAGGGAATGGCGGAGGAGATGAGAACCAGTCTCTTCCTTTGAAGGTGCTGTTGGCGACGAACTAGTTGGAGGAGGGAATGGCGGAGGACATGAGAACCAGTCTCTTCCTTTGAAGGTACTGTTGGGGACGAACTAGGTAGAGGAAGGAATGGCGGAGGAGATGAGAACCAGTCTCTTCCTTTGAAGGTGCTGTTGGTGACGGACTAGGTAGAGGAAGGAATGGCGGAGGAGATGAGAATCAGTCCCTTCCTTTGAAGGTGCTGTTGGCCACGGACGAGGTGAAGGAGGGGAAAACCAGTCTCTTCCTTTGAAGTTCCCGTTGAGGACGGACTAGGTAGAGGAAGGAATGGCGGAGGAGATGAGAACCAGTCTCTTCCTTTGAAGGTGCTGTTGGTGACGGACTAGGTGGAGGAGGGAATGGCGGAGGAGATGAGAACCAGTCTCTTTCTTTGAAGGTGCTGTTGGCGACGGACGAGGTGGAGGAGAGGAAAACCAGTCTCTTACTTTGAAGGTCCCGTTGGTGACGGACTAGGTAGAGGAAGGAATTGCGGAAGAGATGAGAAGCAGTCTCTTCCTTTGAAGGTGCTGTTGGCGACGAACTAGGTGGAGGAGGGGAAAACCAGTCTCTTCCTTTGAAGGTGCTGTTGGTTATGGACTAGGTGGAGGAGGGAATGGCGGAGGAGATGAGAACCAGTCTCTTCCTTTGAAGGTGCTGTTGGCGACTGACGAGGTGGAGGAGGGGAAAACCAGTCACTTACTTTGAAGGTGCTGTTGGTGACGGACTAGGTAGAGGAAGGAATGGCGGAAGAGATGAGAACCAGTTTCTTCCTTTGAAGGTATTGTTGGCGACGAACTAGGTGGAGGAGGGGAAAACCAGTCTCTTCCTTTGAAGGTGCTGTTGGCGACTGACAAGGTGGAGTAGGGGAAAATCAGTCTCTTCCTTTGAAGGTACTGTTGGCGACGAACTAGGTGGAGGAGGGGAAAACCAGTCTCTTCCTTTGAAGGTGCTGTTGGTTATGGACTAGGTGGAGGAGGGAATGGCGGAGGAGATGAGAACCAGTCTCTTCCTTTGAAGGTGCTGTTGGCGACTGACGAGGTGGAGGAGGGGAAAACCAGTCTCTTACTTTGAAGGTGCTGTTGGTGACGGACTAGGTAGAGGAAGGAATGGCGGAAGAGATGAGAACCAGTTTCTTCCTTTGAAGGTATTGTTGGCGACGAACTAGGTGGAGGAGGGGAAAACCAGTCTCTTCCTTTGAAGGTGCTGTTGGCGACTGACAAGGTGGAGTAGGGGAAAATCAGTCTCTTCCTTTGAAGGTACTGTTGGCGACGAACTAGGTGGAGGAGGGTAAAACCAGTCTCTTCCTTTGAAGGTGCTGTTGGCGACGGACTAGGTGGAGGAGGGAATGGCGGAGGAGATGAGAACCAGTCTCTTCCTTTGAAGGTACTGTTGGCGACGGACTAGGTAGAGGAAGGAATGGCGGAGGAGATGAGAACCAGTCTCTTCCTTTGAAGGTGCTGTTGGCGACGGACTAGGTAGAGGAAGGAATGGCGGAGGAGATGAGAACCAGTCTCTTCGTTTCAAGGTGCTGTTGGCGACGGACTAGGTAGAGGAAGGAATGGCGGAGGAGATGAGAACCAGTCTCTTCGTTTGAAGGTGTTGTTGGCGACGAACTAGGTAGAGGAAGGAATGGCGGAGGAGATGAGAACCAGTCTTTTCGTTTGAAGGTGCTGTTGGCGACGTACTAGGTAGAGGAAAGAATGGCGGAGGAGATGAGAACCAGTCTCTTCGTTTCAAGGTGCTGTTGGCAACGGACTAGGTAGAGGAAGGAATGGCGGAGGAGATGAGAACCAGTCTCTTCGCTTGAAGGTGCTGTTGGTGACGAACTATGTAGAGGAAGGAATGGCGGAGGAGATGAGAACCAGTCTCTTCGTTTGAAGGTGCTGTTGGCGACGGACTAGGTAGAGGAAGGAATGGCGGAGGAGATGAGAACCAGTCTCTTCGTTTGAAGGTGCTGTTGGCGACGGACTAGGTAGAGGAAAGAATGGCGGAGGAGATGAGAACCAGTCTCTTCCTTTGAAGGTGCTCTTGGCGACGGACTGGGTAGGGGAAGGAATGGCGTAGGAGATGAGAACCAGTCTCTTCCTTTGAAGGTGCTGTTGGTGACGGACTAGGTAGAGGAAGGAATGGCGGAGGAGATGAGAAACAGTCTCTTCCTTTGAAGGTGCTGTTGGCGACGGACTAGGTGGAGGAGGGGAAAATCAGTCTCTTCCTTTGAAGATGCTGTTGGTGACGGACTAGGTCGGGGAAGGAATGGCGGAGGAGATGAGAACCAGTCTCTTCCTTTGTGGGTGCTGTTGGTGACGGACTAGGTAGGGGAAGGAATGGCGGAGGAGATGAGAACCAGTCTCTTCCTTTGAAGATGCTGTTGGTGACGGACCAGGTAGGGGAAGGAATGGCGGAGGAGATGAGAACCAGTGTCTTGCTTTGTAGGTGCTGTTGGCAACGGACTAGGTAGAGGAAGGAATGGCGGAGGATATGAGAACCAGTCTCTTTGTTTGAAGATGCTGTTGGCGACGTACTAGGTGGAGGAGGGAATGGCGGAGGAGATGAGAACCAGTCTCTTCCTTTGAAGGTGCTGTTGGCGACGGACTAGGTAGAGGAGGGAATGGCGGAGGAGATGTGAACCAGTCTCTCTCTCTCTGAAGGTGCTGTTGGTGACGAACTAGATAGAGGAAGGAATGGCGGAGGAGATGAGAACCAGTCTCTTCCTTTGAAGATGCTGTTGGCGACGGACAAGGTGGAGGAGGGAATGGCGGAGGAGATGAGAACCAGTCTGTTCCTTTGAAGGTGCTGTTGGCGACGGACTAGGTAGAGGAGGGAATGGCGGAGGAGATGAGAACCTGTCTCTCTCTTTGAAGGTGCTGTTGGTGACGAAATAGGTAGAGGAAGGAATGGCGGAGGAGATGAGAACCAGTCGCTTTCTTGAAGGTGCTGTTGGTGACGAACTAGATAGAGGAAGGAATGGCGGAGGAGATGAGAACCAGTCTCTTCGTTTGAAGGTGCTATTGGCGACGGACTAGGTGGAGGAGGGAATGGCGGAGGAGATGAGAACCAGTCTCTTCCTTTGGAGGTGCTCTTGGCAACGGACTAGGTGGAGGAAGGAATGGTGGAGGAGATGAGAACCAGTCTCTTCGTTTGAAGGTGCTGTTGGCGACGGACTAGGTAGAGGAAGGAATGGCGGAGGAGATGAGAACCAGTCTCTTCCTTTGAAGGTGCTGTTGGCGACGGACTAGGTAGAGGAGGGAATGGCGGAGGAGATGAGAACCAGTCTCTTCCTTTGAAGGTACTGTTGGTGAGGGACTAGGTGGAGGAGGGAATGGCGGTGGAGATGAGAACCAGTCTCTTCCTTTGAAGGTGCTGTTGGCGACGGACTAGGTAGAGGAGGGAATGGCGGAGGAGATGATAACCAGTCTCTTCGTTTGAAGGTGCTGTTGGTGAGGGACTAGGTGGAGGAGGGAATGGCGGAGGAGATGAGAACCAGTCTCTTCCTTTGAAGGTACTGTTGGTGACGGACTAGGTGGAGGAGGGAATGGCGGAGGAGATGAGAACCAGTCTCTTCCTTTGAAGGTGCTGTTGGCGACGGACGAGGTGGAGGAGGGAATGGCGGAGGAGATGAGAACCAGTCTCTTCCTTTGAAGGTGCTGTTGGCGACAGACGAGGTGGAGGAGAGAATGGCGGAGGAGATGAGAACCAGTCTCTTCCTTTGAAGGTGCTGTTGGTGAGGGACTAGGTGGAGGAGGGAATGGCGGAGGAGATGAGAAGCAGTCTCTTCCTTTGAAGGTACTGTTGGTGACGGACTACGTGGAGGAGGGAATGGCGGAGGAGATGAGAACCAGTCTCTTCCTTTGAAGGTGCTGTTGGCGACGAACTAGTTGGAGGAGGGAATGGCGGAGGACATGAGAACCAGTCTCTTCCTTTGAAGGTACTGTTGGGGACGAACTAGGTAGAGGAAGGAATGGCGGAGGAGATGAGAACCAGTCTCTTCCTTTGAAGGTGCTGTTGGTGACGGACTAGGTAGAGGAAGGAATGGCGGAGGAGATGAGAACCAGTCCCTTCCTTTGAAGGTGCTGTTGGCCACGGACGAGGTGAAGGAGGGGAAAACCAGACTCTTCCTTTGAAGGTCCCGTTGAGGACGGACTAGGTAGTGGAAGGAATGGCGGAGGAGATGAGAACCAGTCTCTTCCTTTGAAGGTGCTGTTGGTGACGGACTAGGTGGAGGAGGGAATGGCGGAGGAGATGAGAACCAGTCTCTTTCTTTGAAGGTGCTGTTGGCGACGGACGAGGTGGAGGAGAGGAAAACCAGTCTCTTACTTTGAAGGTCCCGTTGGTGACGGACTAGGTAGAGGAAGGAATTGCGGAAGAGATGAGAAGCAGTCTCTTCCTTTGAAGGTGCTGTTGGCGACGAACTAGGTGGAGGAGGGGAAAACCAGTCTCTTCCTTTGAAGGTGCTGTTGGTTACGGACTAGGTGGAGGAGGGAATGGCGGAGGAGATGAGAACCAGTCTCTTCCTTTGAAGGTGCTGTTGGCGACTGACGAGGTGGAGGAGGGGAAAACCAGTCTCTTACTTTGAAGGTGCTGTAGGTGACGGACTAGGTAGAGGAAGGAATGGCGGAAGAGATGAGAACCAGTTTCTTCCTTTGAAGGTATTGTTGGCGACGAACTAGGTGGAGGAGGGGAAAACCAGTCTCTTCCTTTGAAGGTGCTGTTGGCGACTGACAAGGTGGAGTAGGGGAAAATAAGTCTCTTCCGTTGAAGGTACTGTTGGCGACGAACTAGGTGGAGGAGGGGAAAACCAGTCTCTTCCTTTGAAGGTACCGTTGGCGACCAACTAGTTGGAGGAGGGTAAAACCAGTCTCTTCCTTTGAAGGTGCTGTTGGCGACGGACTAGGTGGAGGAGGGAATGGCGGAGGAGATGAGAACCAGTCTCTTCCTTTGAAGGTACTGTTGGCGAAGGACTAGGTAGAGGAAGGAATGGCGGAGGAGATGAGAACCAGTCTCTTCCTTTGAAGGTGCTGTTGGCGACGGACTAGGTAGAGGAAGGAATGGCGGAGGAGATGAGAACCAGTCTCTTCGTTTCAAGGTGCTGTTGGCGACGGACTAGGTAGAGGAAGGAATGGCGGAGGAGATGAGAACCAGTCTCTTCGTTTGAAGGTGTTGTTGGCGACGAACTAGGTAGAGGAAGGAATGGCGGAGGAGATGAGAACCAGTCTTTTCGTTTGAAGGTGCTGTTGGCGACGTACTAGGTAGAGGAAAGAATGGCGGAGGAGATGAGAACCAGTCTCTTCGTTTCAAGGTGCTGTTGGCAACGGACTAGGTAGAGGTAGGAATGGCGGAGGAGATGAGAACCAGTCTCTTCGCTTGAAGGTGCTGTTGGTGACGAACTAGGTAGAGGAAGGAATGGCGGAGGAGATGAGAACCAGTCTCTTCGTTTGAAGGTGCTGTTGGCGACGGACTAGGTAGAGGAAGGAATGGCGGAGGAGATGAGAACCAGTCTCTTCGTTTGAAGGTGCTGTTGGCGACGGACTAGGTAGAGGAAAGAATGGCGGAGGAGATGAGAACCAGTCTCTTCCTTTGAAGGTGCTCTTGGCGACGGACTAGGTAGGGGAAGGAATGGCGTAGGAGATGAGAACCAGTCTCTTCCTTTGAAGGTGCTTTTGGTGACGGACTAGGTAGAGGAAGGAATGGCGGAGGAGATGAGAAACAGTCTCTTCCTTTGAAGGTGCTGTTGGCGACGGACTAGGTGGAGGAGGGGAAAATCAGTCTCTTCCTTTGAAGATGCTGTTGGTGACGGACTAGGTCGGGGAAGGAATGGCGGAAGAGATGAGAACCAGTCTCTTCCTTTGTAGGTGCTGTTGGTGACGGACTAGGTAGGGGAAGGAATGGCGGAGGAGATGAGAACCAGTCTCTTCCTTTGTAGATGCTGTTGGTGACGGACCAGGTAGGGGAAGGAATGGCGGAGGAGATGAGAACCAGTGTCTTGCTTTGTAGGTGCTGTTGGCAACGGACTAGGTAGAGGAAGGAATGGCGGAGGATATGAGAACCAGTCTCTTCGTTTGAAGATGCTGTTGGCGACGTACTAGGTGGAGGAGGGAATGGCGGAGGAGATGAGAACCAGTCTCTTCCTTTGAAGGTGCTGTTGGTGACGGACTAGGTAGAGGAGGGAATGGCGGAGGAGATGTGAACCAGTCTCTCTCTCTCTCTGAAGGTGCTGTTGGTGACGAACTAGGTAGAGGAAGGAATGGCGGAGGAGATGAAAACCAGTCTCTTCCTTTGAAGATGCTGTTGGCGACGGACTAGGTGGAGGAGGGAATGGCGGAGGAGATGAGAACCAGTCTGTTCCTTTGAAGGTGCTGTTGGCGACGGACTAGGTAGAGGAGGGAATGGCGGAGGAGATGAGAACCAGTCTCTCTCTTTGAAGGTGCTGTTGGTGACGAAATAGGTAGAGGAAGGAATGGCGGAGGAGATGAGAACCAGTCGCTTTCTTGAAGGTGCTGTTGGTGATGAACTAGATAGAGGAAGGAATGGCGGAGGAGATGAGAACCAGTCTCTTCGTTTGAAGGTGCTATTGGCGACGGACTAGGTGGAGGAGGGAATGGCGGAGGAGATGAGAACCAGTCTCTTCCTTTGGAGGTGCTGTTGGTGACGGACTAGGTGGAGGAGGAAATGGCGGAGGAAATGAGAACCAGTTTCTTCCTTTGAAGGTACTGTTGGCGACGGACTAGGTGGAGGAGGGAATGGCGGAGGAGATGAGAACCAGTCTCTTCCTTTGAAGGTGCTGTTGGCGACGGACTAGGTGGAGGAGGGGAAAACCAGTCTCTTACCTTGAAGGTGCTGTTGGCGGCAGACTAGGTGGTGGAGGGGAAAACCGGTCTCTTACTTTGAAGATGCTGTTGGTGGCGGACTAGGTAGAGGAAGGAATGGCGGAGGAGATGAGAACCAGTCTCTTCCTTTGAAGATGCTGTTGGTGACGGACTAGGTGGAGGAGGGAATGGCGGAGGAGATGAGAACCAGTCTCTTCCTTTGAAGGTGCTGTTGGCGACGGACTAGGTGGAGGAGTGGAAAACCAGTCTCTTAGCTTGAAGGTACTGTTGGCGGCCAACTAGTTGGAGGAGGGTAAAACCAGTCTCTTCCTTTGAAGGTGCTGTTGGCGACGGACTAGGTGGAGGAGGGACTGGCGGAGGAGATGAGAACCAGTCTCTTCCTTTGAAGGTGCTGTTGTTGACGGACTAGGTGGAGTAGGGGAAAACCACTCTCTTACTTTGAAGGTCCCGTTGGTGACGGACTAGGTAGGGGAAGGAATGGCGGAGGAGATGAGAACCTGTCTCTTCTTTTGAAGATGCTCTTGGTGACGGACTAGGTAGGGGAAGGAATGGCGGAGGAGATGAGAACCAGTCTCTTCCTTTGAAGATGCTA
This sequence comes from Mantis religiosa, assembly GCA_030765055.1. NCBI lineage: Eukaryota > Metazoa > Arthropoda > Insecta > Mantodea > Mantidae > Mantis > Mantis religiosa. The sequence continues at coordinate 645,052 of JAUKNK010000152.1, forward strand.
ATGGCGACGGACTAGGTGGAGGAAGGAATGGCGGAGGAGATGAGAACCAGTCTATTCCTTTGAAGGTGCTGTTGGCGACGGACTAGGTGGAGGAAGGAATGGCGGAGGAGATGAGAACCTGTCACTTCCTTTGAAGGTGCTGTTGGCGACGGACGAGATGGAGGAGGGGAAAACCAGTCTCTTACTTTGAAGGTGCTGTTGGTGACGGACTAGGTAGGGGAAGGAATGGCGAAGGAGATGAGAACCAGTCTCTTCCTTTGAAGGTGCTGTTGGCGACGGACGAGGAGGAAGAGGGGAAAACCAGTCTCTTAGTTTGAAGGTGCTGTTGGCGACGGACGAGGTGGAGGAGGGGAAAACCAGTCTCTTACTTTGAAGGTGCTGTTGGTGACGGACTAGGTAGGGGAAGGAATGGCGAAGGAGAAGAGAACCAGTCTCTTCCTTTGAAGGTGCTGTTGGCGACGGACGAGGAGGAGGAGGGGAAAACCAGTCTCTTACTTTGAAGGTGCTGTTGGTGACGGAGTAGGTAGGGGAAGGAATGGCGGAGGAGATGAGAACCAGTCTCTTTCTTTGAAGGTGCTGTTGGCGACGGACGAGGTGGAGGAGGGGAAAACCAGTCTCTTACTTTGAAGGTACTGTTGGTGACGGACTAGGTAGGGGAAGGAATGGCGAAGGAGATGAGAACCAGTCCCTTCCTTTGAAGGTGCTGTTGGCGACGGACGAGGAGGAGGAGGAGGGGAAAACCAGTCTCTTACTTTGAAGGTGCTGTTGGTGACGGACTAGGTAGGGGAAGGAATGGCGGAGGAGATGAGAACCAGTCTCTTCCTTTGAAGGTGCTGTTGGCGACGGACGAGGTGGAGGAGGGGAAAACCAGTCTCTTACTTTGAAGGTGCTGTTGGTGATGGACTAGGTAGGGGAAGGAATGGCGGAGGAGATGAGAACCAGTCTCTTCCTTTGAAGGTGCTGTTGGCGACGGACTAGGTAGGGGAAGGAATGTTGGAGGAGATGAGAACCAGTCTCTTCCTTTAAAGGTGCTGTTGGTGACGGACTAGGTAGGGGAAGGAATGGCGGAGGAGATGAGAACCAGTCTCTTCCTTTGAAGGTGCTGTTGGCGACGAACTAGGTGGAGGAGGGGAAAACCAGTCTCTTACTTTGAAGGTGCTGTTGGTGACGGACTAGGTAAGGGAAGGAATGGCGGAGGAGATGAGAACCACTCTCTTCCTTTGAAGGTGCTGTTGTCGACGGACAAGGTGGAGTAGGGGAAAATCAGTCTCTTCCTTTGAAGGTACTGTTGGCGACCAACTAGTTGGAGGAGGGGAAAACCAGTCTCTTCGTTTGAAGGTGCTGTTGGTTATGGACTAGGTGGAGGAGGGAATGGCGGAGGAGATGAGAACCAGTCTCTTCCTTTGAAGGTGCTGTTGGCGACTGACGAGGTGGAGGAGGGGAAAACCAGTCTCTTACTTTGAAGGTGCTGTTGGTGACGGACTAGGTAGAGGAAGGAATGGCGGAAGAGATGAGAACCAGTTTCTTCCTTTGAAGGAATTGTTGGCGACGAACTAGGTGGAGGAGGGGAAAACCAGTCTCTTCCTTTGAAGGTGCTGTTGGCGACTGACAAGGTGGAGTAGGGGAAAATCAGTCTCTTCCTTTGAAGGTACTGTTGGCGACGAACTAGGTGGAGGAGGGTAAAACCAGTCTCTTCCTTTGAAGGTGCTGTTGGCGACGGACTAGGTGGAGGAGGGAATGGCGGAGGAGATGAGAACCAGTCTCTTCCTTTGAAGGTACTGTTGGCGACGGACTAGGTAGAGGAAGGAATGGCGGAGGAGATGAGAACCAGTCTCTTCCTTTGAAGGTGCTGTTGGCGACGGACTAGGTAGAGGAAGGAATGGCGGAGGAGATGAGAACCAGTCTCTTCGTTTCAAGGTGCTGTTGGCGACGGAATAGGTAGAGGAAGGAATGGCGGAGGAGATGAGAACCAGTCTCTTCGTTTGAAGGTGTTGTTGGCGACGAACTAGGTAGAGGAAGGAATGGCGGAAGAGATGAGAACCAGTCTTTTCGTTTGAAGGTGCTGTTGGCGACGTACTAGGTAGAGGAAAGAATGGCGGAGGAGATGAGAACCAGTCTCTTCGTTTCAAGGTGCTGTTGGCAACGGACTAGGTAGAGGAAGGAATGGTGGAGGAGATGAGAACCAGTCTCTTCGCTTGAAGGTGCTGTTGGTGACGAACTAGGTAGAGGAAGGAATGGCGGAGGAGATGAGAACCAGTCTCTTCGTTTGAAGGTGCTGTTGGCGACGGACTAGGTAGAGGAAGGAATGGCGGAGGAGATGAGAACCAGTCTCTTCGTTTGAAGGTGCTGTTGGCGACGGACTAGGTAGAGGAATGAATGGCGGAGGAGATGAGAACCAGTCTCTTCCTTTGAAGGTGCTGTTGGCGACAGACGAGGTGGAGGAGAGAATGGCGGAGGAGATGAGAACCAGTCTCTTCCTTTGAAGGTGCTGTTGGTGAGGGACTAGGTGGAGGAGGGAATGGCGGAGGAGATGAGAACCAGTCTCTTCCTTTGAAGGTACTGTTGGTGACGGACTAGGTGGAGGAGGGAATGGCGGAGGAGATGAGAACCAGTCTCTTCGTTTGAAGGTTCTGTTGGCGACGAACTAGTTGGAGGAGGGAATGGCGGAGGACATGAGAACCAGTCTCTTCCTTTGAAGGTACTGTTGGGGAGGAACTAGGTAGAGGAAGGAATGGCGGAGGAGATGAGAACCAGTCTCTTCTTTTGAAGGTGCTGTTGGTGACGGACTAGGTAGAGGAAGGAATGGCGGAGGAGATGAGAACCAGTCCCTTCCTTTGAAGGTGCTGTTGGCCACGGACGAGGTGAAGGAGGGGAAAACCAGTCTCTTCCTTTGAAGGTCCCGTTGAGGACGGACTAGGTAGAGGAAGGAATGGCGGAGGAGATGAGAACCAGTCTCTTCCTTTGAAGGTGCTGTTGGTGACGGACTAGGTGGAGGAGGGAATGGCGGAGGAGATGAGAACCAGTCTCTTTCTTTGAAGGTGCTGTTGGCGACGGACGAGGTGGAGGAGAGGAAAACCAGTCTCTTACTTTGAAGGTCCCGTTGGTGACGGACTAGGTAGAGGAAGGAATTGCGGAAGAGATGAGAAGCAGTCTCTTCCTTTGAAGGTGCTGTTGGCGACTAACTAGGTGGAGGAGGGGAAAACCAGTCTCTTCCTTTGAAGGTGCTGTTGGTTACGGACTAGGTGGCGGAGGGAATGGCGGAGGAGATGAGAACCAGTCTCTTCCTTTGAAGGTGCTGTTGGCGACTGACGAGGTGGAGGAGGGGAAAACCAGTCTCTTACTTTGAAGGAGCTGTTGGTGACGGACTAGGTAGAGGAAGGAATGGCGGAAGAGATGAGAACCAGTTTCTTCCTTTGAAGGTATTGTTGGCGACGAACTAGGTGGAGGACTGGAAAACCAGTCTCTTCCTTTGAAGGTGCTGTTGGCGACTGACAAGGTGGAGTAGGGGAAAATCAGTCTCTTCCTTTGAAGGTACTGTTGGGGACAAACTAGGTGGAGGAGGGGAAAACCAGTCTCTTCCTTTGAAGGTACCGTTGGCGACCAACTAGTTGGAGGAGGGTAAAACCAGTCTCTTCCTTTGAAGGTGCTGTTGGCGACGGACTAGGTGGAGGAGGGAATGGCGGAGGAGATGAGAACCAGTCTCTTCCTTTGAAGGTACTGTTGGCGACGGACTAGGTAGAGGAAGGAATGGCGGAGGAGATGAGAACCAGTCTCTTCCTTTGAAGGTGCTGTTGGCGACGGACTAGGTAGAGGAAGGAATGGCGGAGGAGATGAGAACCAGTCTCTTCGTTTGAAGTTGCTGTTGGCGACGGACTAGGTAGAGGAAGGAATGGCGGAGGAGATGAGAACCAGTCTCTTCGTTTGAAGGTGCTGTTGGCGACGGACTAGGTGGAGGAGGGAATGGCGGAGGAGATGAGAACCAGTCTCTTCGTTTGAAGGTGCTGTTGGTGACGAACTAGGTAGAGGAAGGAATGGTGGAGGAGATGAGAACCAGTCTCTTCGTTTGAAGGTGCTGTTGGCGACGGACTAGGTAGAGGAAGGAATGGCGGAGGAGATGAGAACCAGTCCCTTCCTTTGAAGGTGCTGTTGGCGACGGACTAGGTAGAGGAGGGAATGGCGGAGGAGATGTGAACCAGTCTCTTCCTTTGAAGGTACTGTTGGTGAGGGACTAGGTGGAGGAGGGAATGGTGGTGGAGATGAGAACCAGTCCCTTCCTTTGAAGGTGCTGTTGGCGACGGACTAGGTAGAGGAGGGAATGGCGGAGGAGATGAGAACCAGTCTCTTCGTTTGAAGTTGCTGTTGGTGAGGGACTAGGTGGAGGAGGGAATGGCGGAGGAGATGAGAACCAGTCTCTTCCTTTGAAGGTACTGTTGGTGACGGACTAGGTGGAGGAGGGAATGGCGGAGGAGATGAGATCCAGTCTCTTCCTTTGAAGGTGCTGTTGGCGACGGACGAGGTGGAGGAGGGAATGGCGGAGGAGATGAGAACCAGTCTCTTCCTTTGAAGGTGCTGTTGGCGACAGACGAGGTGGAGGAGAGAATGGCGGAGGAGATGAGAACCAGTCTCTTCCTTTGAAGGTGCTGTTGGTGAGGGACTAGGTGGAGGAGGGAATGGCGGAGGAGATGAGAAGCAGTCTCTTCCTTTGACGGTACTGTTGGTGACGGACTACGTGGAGGAGGGAATGGCGGAGGAGATGAGAACCAGTCTCTTCCTTTGAAGGTGCTGTTGGCGACGAACTAGTTGGAGGAGGGAATGGCGGAGGACATGAGAACCAGTCTCTTCCTTTGAAGGTACTGTTGGGGACGAACTAGGTAGAGGAAGGAATGGCGGAGGAGATGAGAACCAGTCTCTTCCTTTGAAGGTGCTGTTGGTGACGGACTAGGTAGAAGAAGGAATGGCGGAGGAGATGAGAACCAGTCCCTTCCTTTGAAGGTGCTGTTGGCCACGGACGAGGTGAAGGAGGGGAAAACCAGTCTCTTCCTTTGAAGGTCCCGTTGAGGACGGACTAGGTAGAGGAAGGAATGGCGGAGGAGATGAGAACCAGTCTCTTCCTTTGAAGGTGCTGTTGGTGACGGACTAGGTGGAGGAGGGAATGGCGGAGGAGATGAGAACCAGTCTCTTTCTTTGAAGGTGCTGTTGGCGACGGACGAGGTGGAGGAGAGGAAAACCAGTCTCTTCCTTTGAAGGTCCCGTTGGTGACGGACTAGGTAGAGGAAGGAATTGCGGAAGAGATGAGAAGCAGTCTCTTCCTTTGAAGGTGCTGTTGGCGACGAACTAGGTGGAGGAGGGGAAAACCAGTCTCTTCCTTTGAAGGTGCTGTTGGTTATGGACTAGGTGGAGGAGGGAATGGCGGAGGAGATGAGAACCAGTCTCTTCCTTTGAAGGTGCTGTTGGCGACTGACGAGGTGGAGGAGGGGAAAACCAGTCTCTTACTTTGAAGGTGCTGTTGGTGACGGACTAGGTAGAGGAAGGAATGGCGGAAGAGATGAGAACCAGTTTCATCCTTTGAAGGTATTGTTGGCGACGAACTAGGTGGAGGAGGGGAAAACCAGTCTCTTCCTTTGAAGGTGCTGTTGGCGACTGACAAGGTGGAGTACGGGAAAATCAGTCTCTTCCTTTGAAGGTACTGTTGGCGACGAACTAGGTGGAGGAGGGGAAAACCAGTCTCTTCCTTTGAAGGTGCTGTTGGTTATGGACTAGGTGGAGGAGGGAATGGCGGAGGAGATGAGAACCAGTCTCTTCCTTTGGAGGTGCTGTTGGCGACTGACGAGGTGGAGGAGGGGAAAACCAGTCTCTTACTTTGAAGGTGCTGTTGGTGACGGACTAGGTAGAGGAAGGAATGGCGGAAGAGATGAGAACCAGTTTCTTCCTTTGAAGGTATTGTTGGCGACGAACTAGGTGGAGGAGGGGAAAACCAGTCTCTTCCTTTGAAGGTGCTGTTGGCGACTGACAAGGTGGAGTAGGGGAAAATCAGTCTCTTCCTTTGAAGGTACTGTTGGCGACGAACTAGGTGGAGGAGGGTAAAACCAGTCTCTTCCTTTGAAGGTGCTGTTGGCGACGGACTAGGTGGAGGAGGGAATGGCGGAGGAGTTGAGAACCAGTCTCTTCCTTTGAAGGTACTGTTGGCGACGGACTAGGTAGAGGAAGGAATGGCGGAGGAGATGAGAACCAGTCTCTTCCTTTGAAGGTGCTGTTGGCGACGGACTAGGTAGAGGAAGGAATGGCGGAGGAGATGAGAACCAGTCTCTTCGTTTCAAGGTGCTGTTGGCGACGGACTAGGTAGAGGAAGGAATGGCGGAGGAGATGAGAACCAGTCTCTTCGTTTGAAGGTGTTGTTGGCGACGAACTAGGTAGAGGAAGGAATGGCGGAGGAGATGAGAACCAATCTTTTCGTTTGAAGGTGCTGTTGGCGACGTACTAGGTAGAGGAAAGAATGGCGGAGGAGATGAGAACCAGTCTCTTCGTTTCAAGGTGCTGTTGGCAACGGACTAGGTAGAGGAAGGAATGGCGGAGGAGATGAGAACCAGTCTCTTCGCTTGAAGGTGCTGTTGGTGACGAACTAGGTAGAGGAAGGAATGGCGGAGGAGATGAGAACCAGTCTCTTCGTTTGAAGGTGCTGTTGGCGACGGACTAGGTAGAGGAAGGAATGGCGGAGGAGATGAGAACCAGTATCTTCGTTTGAAGGTGCTGTTGGCGACGGACTAGGTAGAGGAAAGAATGGCGGAGGAGATGAGAACCAGTCTCTTCCTTTGAAGGTGCTCTTGGCGACGGACTGGGTAGGGGAAGGAATGGCGTAGGAGATGAGAACCAGTCTCTTCCTTTGAAGGTGCTGTTGGTGACGGACTAGGTAGAGGAAGGAATGGCGGAGGAGATGAGAAACAGTCTCTTCCTTTGAAGGTGCTGTTGGCGACGGACTAGGTGGAGGAGGGGAAAATCAGTCTCTTCCTTTGAAGATGCTGTTGGTGACGGACTAGGTCGGGGAAGGAATGGCGGAGGAGATGAGAACCAGTCTCTTCCTTTGTAGGTGCTGTTGGTGACGGACTAGGTAGGGGAAGGAATGGCGGAGGAGATGAGAACCAGTCTCTTCCTTTGAAGATGCTGTTGGTGACGGACCAGGTAGGGGAAGGAATGGCGGAGGAGATGAGAACCAGTCTCTTCGTTTGAAGGTGCTGTTGGCGACGGACTAGGTAGAGGAAGGAATGGCGGAGGAGATGAGAACCAGTCTCTTCGTTTGAAGGTGCTGTTGGCGACGGACTAGGTAGAGGAAAGAATGGCGGAGGAGATGAGAACCAGTCTCTTCCTTTGAAGGTGCTCTTGGCGACGGACTAGGTAGGGGAAGGAATGGCGTAGGAGATGAGAACCAGTCTCTTCCTTTGAAGGTGCTTTTGGTGACGGACTAGGTAGAGGAAGGAATGGCGGAGGAGATGAGAAACAGTCTCTTCCTTTGAAGGTGCTGTTGGCGACGGACTAGGTGGAGGAGGGGAAAATCAGTCTCTTCCTTTGTAGGTGCTGTTGGTGACGGACTAGGTAGGGGAAGGAATGGCGGAGGAGATGAGAACCAGTCTCTTCCTTTGTAGATGCTGTTGGTGACGGACCAGGTAGGGGAAGGAATGGCGGAGGAGATGAGAACCAGTGTCTTGCTTTGTAGGTGCTGTTGGCAACGGACTAGGTAGAGGAAGGAATGGCGGAGGATATGAGAACCAGTCTCTTCGTTTGAAGATGCTGTTGGCGACGTACTAGGTGGAGGAGGGAATGGCGGAGGAGATGAGAACCAGTCTCTTCCTTTGAAGGTGCTGTTGGCGACGGACTAGGTAGAGGAGGGAATGGCGGAGGAGATGTGAACCAGTCTCTCTCTCTCTCTGAAGGTGCTGTTGGTGACGAACTAGGTAGAGGAAGGAATGGCGGAGGAGATGAAAACCAGTCTCTTCCTTTGAAGATGCTGTTGGCGACGGACTAGGTGGAGGAGGGAATGGCGGAGGAGATGAGAACCAGTCTGTTCCTTTGAAGGTGCTGTTGGCGACGGACTAGGTAGAGGAGGGAATGGCGGAGGAGATGAGAACCAGTCTCTCTCTTTGAAGGTGCTGTTGGTGACGAAATAGGTAGAGGAAGGAATGGCGGAGGAGATGAGAACCAGTCGCTTTCTTGAAGGTGCTGTTGGTGACGAACTAGATAGAGGAAGGAATGGCGGAGGAGATGAGAACCAGTCTCTTCGTTTGAAGGTGCTATTGGCGACGGACTAGGTGGAGGAGGGAATGGCGGAGGAGATGAGAACCAGTCTCTTCCTTTGGAGGTGCTGTTGGCGACGGACTAGGTGGAGGAGGAAATGGCGGAGGAAATGAGAACCAGTCTCTTCCTTTGAAGGTACTGTTGGCGACGGACTAGGTGGAGGAGGGAATGGCGGAGGAGATGAGAACCAGTCTCTTCCTTTGAAGGTGCTGTTAGCGACGGACTAGGTGGAGGAGGGGAAAACCAGTCTCTTACCTTGAAGGTGCTGTTGGCGGCAGACTAGGTGGTGGAGGGGAAAACCGGTCTCTTACTTTGAAGATGCTGTTGGTGGCGGACTAGGTAGAGGAAGGAATGGCGGAGGAGATGAGAACCAGTCTCTTCCTTTGAAGATGCTGTTGGTGACGGACTAGGTGGAGGAGGGAATGGCGGAGGAGATGAGAACCAGTCTCTTCCTTTGAAGGTGCTGTTGGCGACGGACTAGGTGGAGGAGTGGAAAACCAGTCTCTTAGCTTGAAGGTACTGTTGGCGGCCAACTAGTTGGAGGAGGGTAAAACCAGTCTCTTCCTTTGAAGGTGCTGTTGGCGACGGACTAGGTGGAGGAGGGACTGGCGGAGGAGATGAGAACCAGTCTCTTCCTTTGAAGGTGCTGTTGTTGACGGACTAGGTGGAGGAGGGGAAAACCACTCTCTTACTTTGAAGGTCCCGTTGGTGACGGACTAGGTAGGGGAAGGAATGGCGGAGGAGATGAGAACCTGTCTCTTCTTTTGAAGATGCTCTTGGTGACGGACTAGGTAGGGGAAGGAATGGCGGAGGAGATGAGAACCAGTCTCTTCCTTTGAAGATGCTAATGGCGACGGACTAGGTGGAGGAAGGAATGGCGGAGGAGATGAGAACCAGTCTATTCCTTTGAAGGTGCTGTTGGCGACGGACTAGGTGGAGGAAGGAATGGCGGAGGAGATGAGAACCTGTCACTTCCTTTGAAGGTGCTGTTGGCGACGGACGAGATGGAGGAGGGGAAAACCAGTCTCTTACTTTGAAGGTGCTGTTGGTGACGGACTAGGTAGGGGAAGGAATGGCGAAGGAGATGAGAACCAGTCTCTTCCTTTGAAGGTGCTGTTGGCGACGGACGAGGAGGAAGAGGGGAAAACCAGTCTCTTAGTTTGAAGGTGCTGTTGGCGACGGACGAGGTGGAGGAGGGGAAAACCAGTCTCTTACTTTGAAGGTGCTGTTGGTGACGGACTAGGTAGGGGAAGGAATGGCGAAGGAGAAGAGAACCAGTCTCTTCCTTTGAAGGTGCTGTTGGCGACGGACGAGGAGGAGGAGGGGAAAACCAGTCTCTTACTTTGAAGGTGCTGTTGGTGACGGAGTAGGTAGGGGAAGGAATGGCGGAGGAGATGAGAACCAGTCTCTTTCTTTGAAGGTGCTGTTGGCGACGGACGAGGTGGAGGAGGGGAAAACCAGTCTCTTACTTTGAAGGTACTGTTGGTGACGGACTAGGTAGGGGAAGGAATGGCGAAGGAGATGAGAACCAGTCCCTTCCTTTGAAGGTGCTGTTGGCGACGGACGAGGAGGAGGAGGAGGGGAAAACCAGTCTCTTACTTTGAAGGTGCTGTTGGTGACGGACTAGGTAGGGGAAGGAATGGCGGAGGAGATGAGAACCAGTCTCTTCCTTTGAAGGTGCTGTTGGCGACGGACGAGGTGGAGGAGGGGAAAACCAGTCTCTTACTTTGAAGGTGCTGTTGGTGATGGACTAGGTAGGGGAAGGAATGGCGGAGGAGATGAGAACCAGTCTCTTCCTTTGAAGGTGCTGTTGGCGACGGACTAGGTAGGGGAAGGAATGTTGGAGGAGATGAGAACCAGTCTCTTCCTTTAAAGGTGCTGTTGGTGACGGACTAGGTAGGGGAAGGAATGGCGGAGGAGATGAGAACCAGTCTCTTCCTTTGAAGGTGCTGTTGGCGACGAACTAGGTGGAGGAGGGGAAAACCAGTCTCTTACTTTGAAGGTGCTGTTGGTGACGGACTAGGTAAGGGAAGGAATGGCGGAGGAGATGAGAACCACTCTCTTCCTTTGAAGGTGCTGTTGTCGACGGACAAGGTGGAGTAGGGGAAAATCAGTCTCTTCCTTTGAAGGTACTGTTGGCGACCAACTAGTTGGAGGAGGGGAAAACCAGTCTCTTCGTTTGAAGGTGCTGTTGGTTATGGACTAGGTGGAGGAGGGAATGGCGGAGGAGATGAGAACCAGTCTCTTCCTTTGAAGGTGCTGTTGGCGACTGACGAGGTGGAGGAGGGGAAAACCAGTCTCTTACTTTGAAGGTGCTGTTGGTGACGGACTAGGTAGAGGAAGGAATGGCGGAAGAGATGAGAACCAGTTTCTTCCTTTGAAGGTATTGTTGGCGACGAACTAGGTGGAGGAGGGGAAAACCAGTCTCTTCCTTTGAAGGTGCTGTTGGCGACTGACAAGGTGGAGTAGGGGAAAATCAGTCTCTTCCTTTGAAGGTACTGTTGGCGACGAACTAGGTGGAGGAGGGTAAAACCAGTCTCTTCCTTTGAAGGTGCTGTTGGCGACGGACTAGGTGGAGGAGGGAATGGCGGAGGAGATGAGAACCAGTCTCTTCCTTTGAAGGTACTGTTGGCGACGGACTAGGTAGAGGAAGGAATGGCGGAGGAGATGAGAACCAGTCTCTTCCTTTGAAGGTGCTGTTGGCGACGGACTAGGTAGAGGAAGGAATGGCGGAGGAGATGAGAACCAGTCTCTTCGTTTCAAGGTGCTGTTGGCGACGGAATAGGTAGAGGAAGGAATGGCGGAGGAGATGAGAACCAGTCTCTTCGTTTGAAGGTGTTGTTGGCGACGAACTAGGTAGAGGAAGGAATGGCGGAGGAGATGAGAACCAGTCTTTTCGTTTGAAGGTGCTGTTGGCGACGTACTAGGTAGAGGAAAGAATGGCGGAGGAGATGAGAACCAGTCTCTTCGTTTCAAGGTGCTGTTGGCAACGGACTAGGTAGAGGAAGGAATGGTGGAGGAGATGAGAACCAGTCTCTTCGCTTGAAGGTGCTGTTGGTGACGAACTAGGTAGAGGAAGGAATGGCGGAGGAGATGAGAACCAGTCTCTTCGTTTGAAGGTGCTGTTGGCGACGGACTAGGTAGAGGAAGGAATGGCGGAGGAGATGAGAACCAGTCTCTTCGTTTGAAGGTGCTGTTGGCGACGGACTAGGTAGAGGAATGAATGGCGGAGGAGATGAGAACCAGTCTCTTCCTTTGAAGGTGCTGTTGGCGACAGACGAGGTGGAGGAGAGAATGGCGGAGGAGATGAGAACCAGTCTCTTCCTTTGAAGGTGCTGTTGGTGAGGGACTAGGTGGAGGAGGGAATGGCGGAGGAGATGAGAACCAGTCTCTTCCTTTGAAGGTACTGTTGGTGACGGACTAGGTGGAGGAGGGAATGGCGGAGGAGATGAGAACCAGTCTCTTCGTTTGAAGGTTCTGTTGGCGACGAACTAGTTGGAGGAGGGAATGGCGGAGGACATGAGAACCAGTCTCTTCCTTTGAAGGTACTGTTGGGGAGGAACTAGGTAGAGGAAGGAATGGCGGAGGAGATGAGAACCAGTCTCTTCTTTTGAAGGTGCTGTTGGTGACGGACTAGGTAGAGGAAGGAATGGCGGAGGAGATGAGAACCAGTCCCTTCCTTTGAAGGTGCTGTTGGCCACGGACGAGGTGAAGGAGGGGAAAACCAGTCTCTTCCTTTGAAGGTCCCGTTGAGGACGGACTAGGTAGAGGAAGGAATGGCGGAGGAGATGAGAACCAGTCTCTTCCTTTGAAGGTGCTGTTGGTGACGGACTAGGTGGAGGAGGGAATGGCGGAGGAGATGAGAACCAGTCTCTTTCTTTGAAGGTGCTGTTGGCGACGGACGAGGTGGAGGAGAGGAAAACCAGTCTCTTACTTTGAAGGTCCCGTTGGTGACGGACTAGGTAGAGGAAGGAATTGCGGAAGAGATGAGAAGCAGTCTCTTCCTTTGAAGGTGCTGTTGGCGACTAACTAGGTGGAGGAGGGGAAAACCAGTCTCTTCCTTTGAAGGTGCTGTTGGTTACGGACTAGGTGGAGGAGGGAATGGCGGAGGAGATGAGAACCAGTCTCTTCCTTTGAAGGTGCTGTTGGCGACTGACGAGGTGGAGGAGGGGAAAACCAGTCTCTTACTTTGAAGGAGCTGTTGGTGACGGACTAGGTAGAGGAAGGAATGGCGGAAGAGATGAGAACCAGTTTCTTCCTTTGAAGGTATTGTTGGCGACGAACTAGGTGGAGGACTGGAAAACCAGTCTCTTCCTTTGAAGGTGCTGTTGGCGACTGACAAGGTGGAGTAGGGGAAAATCAGTCTCTTCCTTTGAAGGTACTGTTGGGGACAAACTAGGTGGAGGAGGGGAAAACCAGTCTCTTCCTTTGAAGGTACCGTTGGCGACCAACTAGTTGGAGGAGGGTAAAACCAGTCTCTTCCTTTGAAGGTGCTGTTGGCGACGGACTAGGTGGAGGAGGGAATGGCGGAGGAGATGAGAACCAGTCTCTTCCTTTGAAGGTACTGTTGGCGACGGACTAGGTAGAGGAAGGAATGGCGGAGGAGATGAGAACCAGTCTCTTCCTTTGAAGGTGCTGTTGGCGACGGACTAGGTAGAGGAAGGAATGGCGGAGGAGATGAGAACCAGTCTCTTCGTTTGAAGTTGCTGTTGGCGACGGACTAGGTAGAGGAAGGAATGGCGGAGGAGATGAGAACCAGTCTCTTCGTTTGAAGGTGCTGTTGGCGACGGACTAGGTGGAGGAGGGAATGGCGGAGGAGATGAGAACCAGTCTCTTCGTTTGAAGGTGCTGTTGGTGACGAACTAGGTAGAGGAAGGAATGGTGGAGGAGATGAGAACCAGTCTCTTCGTTTGAAGGTGCTGTTGGCGACGGACTAGGTAGAGGAAGGAATGGCGGAGGAGATGAGAACCAGTCCCTTCCTTTGAAGGTGCTGTTGGCGACGGACTAGGTAGAGGAGGGAATGGCGGAGGAGATGTGAACCAGTCTCTTCCTTTGAAGGTACTGTTGGTGAGGGACTAGGTGGAGGAGGGAATGGTGGTGGAGATGAGAACCAGTCTCTTCCTTTGAAGGTGCTGTTGGCGACGGACTAGGTAGAGGAGGGAATGGCGGAGGAGATGAGAACCAGTCTCTTCGTTTGAAGGTGCTGTTGGTGAGGGACTAGGTGGAGGAGGGAATGGCGGAGGAGATGAGAACCAGTCTCTTCCTTTGAAGGTACTGTTGGTGACGGACTAGGTGGAGGAGGGAATGGCGGAGGAGATGAGAACCAGTCTCTTCCTTTGAAGGTGCTGTTGGCGACGGACGAGGTGGAGGAGGGAATGGCGGAGGAGATGAGAACCAGTCTCTTCCTTTGAAGGTGCTGTTGGCGACAGACGAGGTGGAGGAGAGAATGGCGGAGGAGATGAGAACCAGTCTCTTCCTTTGAAGGTGCTGTTGGTGAGGGACTAGGTGGAGGAGGGAATGGCGGAGGAGATGAGAAGCAGTCTCTTCCTTTGCCGGTACTGTTGGTGACGGACTACGTGGAGGAGGGAATGGCGGAGGAGATGAGAACCAGTCTCTTCCTTTGAAGGTGCTGTTGGCGACGAACTAGTTGGAGGAGGGAATGGCGGAGGACATGAGAACCAGTCTCTTCCTTTGAAGGTACTGTTGGGGACGAACTAGGTAGAGGAAGGAATGGCGGAGGAGATGAGAACCAGTCTCTTCCTTTGAAGGTGCTGTTGGTGACGGACTAGGTAGAGGAAGGAATGGCGGAGGAGATGAGAACCAGTCCCTTCCTTTGAAGGTGCTGTTGGCCACGGACGAGGTGAAGGAGGGGAAAACCAGTCTCTTCCTTTGAAGGTCCCGTTGAGGACGGACTAGGTAGAGGAAGGAATGGCGGAGGAGATGAGAACCAGTCTCTTCCTTTGAAGGTGCTGTTGGTGACGGACTAGGTGGAGGAGGGAATGGCGGAGGAGATGAGAACCAGTCTCTTTCTTTGAAGGTGCTGTTGGCGACGGACGAGGTGGAGGAGAGGAAAACCAGTCTCTTCCTTTGAAGGTCCCGTTGGTGACGGACTAGGTAGAGGAAGGAATTGCGGAAGAGATGAGAAGCAGTCTCTTCCTTTGAAGGTGCTGTTGGCGACGAACTAGGTGGAGGAGGGGAAAACCAGTCTCTTCCTTTGAAGGTGCTGTTGGTTATGGACTAGGTGGAGGAGGGAATGGCGGAGGAGATGAGAACCAGTCTCTTCCTTTGAAGGTGCTGTTGGCGACTGACGAGGTGGAGGAGGGGAAAACCAGTCTCTTACTTTGAAGGTGCTGTTGGTGACGGACTAGGTAGAGGAAGGAATGGCGGAAGAGATGAGAACCAGTTTCATCCTTTGTAGGTATTGTTGGCGACGAACTAGGTGGAGGAGGGGAAAACCAGTCTCTTCCTTTGAAGGTGCTGTTGGCGACTGACAAGGTGGAGTACGGGAAAATCAGTCTCTTCCTTTGAAGGTACTGTTGGCGACGAACTAGGTGGAGGAGGGGAAAACCAGTCTCTTCCTTTGAAGGTGCTGTTGGTTATGGACTAGGTGGAGGAGGGAATGGCGGAGGAGATGAGAACCAGTCTCTTCCTTTGGAGGTGCTGTTGGCGACTGACGAGGTGGAGGAGGGGAAAACCAGTCTCTTACTTTGAAGGTGCTGTTGGTGACGGACTAGGTAGAGGAAGGAATGGCGGAAGAGATGAGAACCAGTTTCTTCCTTTGAAGGTATTGTTGGCGACGAACTAGGTGGAGGAGGGGAAAACCAGTCTCTTCCTTTGAAGGTGCTGTTGGCGACTGACAAGGTGGAGTAGGGGAAAATCAGTCTCTTCCTTTGAAGGTACTGTTGGCGACGAACTAGGTGGAGGAGGGTAAAACCAGTCTCTTCCTTTGAAGGTGCTGTTGGCGACGGACTAGGTGGAGGAGGGAATGGCGGAAGAGATGAGAACCAGTCTCTTCCTTTGAAGGTACTGTTGGCGACGGACTAGGTAGAGGAAGGAATGGCGGAGGAGATGAGAACCAGTCTCTTCCTTTGAAGGTGCTGTTGGCGACGGACTAGGTAGAGGAAGGAATGGCGGAGGAGATGAGAACCAGTCTCTTCGTTTCAAGGTGCTGTTGGCGACGGACTAGGTAGAGGAAGGAATGGCGGAGGAGATGAGAACCAGTCTCTTCGTTTGAAGGTGTTGTTGGCGACGAACTAGGTAGAGGAAGGAATGGCGGAGGAGATGAGAACCAATCTTTTCGTTTGAAGGTGCTGTTGGCGACGTACTAGGTAGAGGAAAGAATGGCGGAGGAGATGAGAACCAGTCTCTTCGTTTCAAGGTGCTGTTGGCAACGGACTAGGTAGAGGAAGGAATGGCGGAGGAGATGAGAACCAGTCTCTTCGCTTGAAGGTGCTGTTGGTGACGAACTAGGTAGAGGAAGGAATGGCGGAGGAGATGAGAACCAGTCTCTTCGTTTGAAGGTGCTGTTGGCGACGGACTAGGTAGAGGAAGGAATGGCGGAGGAGATGAGAACCAGTATCTTCGTTTGAAGGTGCTGTTGGCGACGGACTAGGTAGAGGAAAGAATGGCGGAGGAGATGAGAACCAGTCTCTTCCTTTGAAGGTGCTCTTGGCGACGGACTGGGTAGGGGAAGGAATGGCGTAGGAGATGAGAACCAGTCTCTTCCTTTGAAGGTGCTGTTGGTGACGGACTAGGTAGAGGAAGGAATGGCGGAGGAGATGAGAAACAGTCTCTTCCTTTGAAGGTGCTGTTGGCGACGGACTAGGTGGAGGAGGGGAAAATCAGTCTCTTCCTTTGAAGATGCTGTTGGTGACGGACTAGGTCGGGGAAGGAATGGCGGAGGAGATGAGAACCAGTCTCTTCCTTTGTAGGTGCTGTTGGTGACGGACTAGGTAGGGGAAGGAATGGCGGAGGAGATGAGAACCAGTCTCTTCCTTTGAAGATGCTGTTGGTGACGGACCAGGTAGGGGAAGGAATGGCGGAGGAGATGAGAACCAGTGTCTTGCTTTGTAGGTGCTGTTGGCAACGGACTAGGTAGAGGAAGGAATGGCGGAGGATATGAGAACCAGTCTCTTCGTTTGAAGATGCTGTTGGCGACGTACTAGGTGGAGGAGGGAATGGCGGAGGAGATGAGAACCAGTCTCTTCCTTTGAAGGTGCTGTTGGCGACGGACTAGGTAGAGGAGGGAATGGCGGAGGAGATGTGAACCAGTCTCTCTCTCTCTGAAGGTGCTGTTGGTGACGAACTAGGTAGAGGAAGGAATGGCGGAGGAGATGAGAACCAGTCTCTTCCTTTGAAGATGCTGTTGGCGACGGACAAGGTGGAGGAGGGAATGGCGGAGGAGATGAGAACCAGTCTGTTCCTTTGAAGGTGCTGTTGGCGACGGACTAGGTAGAGGAGGGAATGGCGGAGGAGATGAGAAACAGTCTCTCTCTTTGAAGGTGCTGTTGGTGACGAAATAGGTAGAGGAAGGAATGGCGGAGGAGATGAGAACCAGTCGCTTTCTTGAAGGTGCTGTTGGTGACGAACTAGATAGAGGAAGGAATGGCGGAGGAGATGAGAACCAGTCTCTTCGTTTGAAGGTGCTATTGGCGACGGACTAGGTGGAGGAGGGAATGGCGGAGGAGATGAGAACCAGTCTCTTCCTTTGGAGGTGCTGTTGGCGACGGACTAGGTGGAGGAAGGAATGGTGGAGGAGATGAGAACCAGTCTCTTCGTTTGAAGGTGCTGTTGGCGACGGACTAGGTAGAGGAAGGAATGGCGGAGGAGATGAGAACCAGTCTCTTCCTTTAAAGGTGCTGTTGGCGACGGACTAGGTAGAGGAGGGAATGGCGGAGGAGATGAGAACCAGTCTCTTCCTTTGAAGGTACTGTTGGTGAGGGACTAGGTGGAGGAGGGAATGGCGGTGGAGATAAGAACCAGTCTCTTCCTTTGAAGGTGCTGTTGGCGACGGACTAGGTAGAGGAGGAAATGGCGGAGGAGATGAGAACCAGTCTCTTCGTTTGAAGGTGCTGTTGGTGAGGGACTAGGTGGAGGAGGGAATGGCGGAGGAGATGAGAACCAGACTCTTCCTTTGAAGGTACTGTTGGTGACGGACTAGGTGGAGGAGGGAATGGCGGAGGAGATGAGAACCAGTCTCTTCCTTTGAAGGTGCTGTTGGCGACGGACGAGGTGGAGGAGGGAATGGCGGAGGAGATGAGAACCAGTCTCTTCCTTTGAAGGTGCTGTTGGCGACAGACGAGGTGGAGGAGAGAATGGCGGAGGAGATGAGAACCAGTCTCTTCCTTTGAAGGTGCTGTTGGTGAGGGACTAGGTGGAGGAGGGAATGGCGGAGGAGATGAGAAGCAGTCTCTTCCTTTGAAGGTACTGTTGGTGACGGACTAGGTGGAGGAGGGAATGGCGGAGGAGATGAGAACCAGTCTCTTCCTTTGAAGGTGCTGTTGGCGACGAACTAGTTGGAGGAGGGAATGGCGGAGGACATGAGAACCAGTCTCTTCCTTTGAAGGTACTGTTGGGGACGAACTAGGTAGAGGAAGGAATGGCGGAGGAGATGAGAACCAGTCTCTTTCTTTGAAGGTGCTGTTGGCGACTGACAAGGTGGAGTAGGGGAAAATCAGTCTCTTCCTTTGAAGGTACTGTTGGCGACGAACTAGGTGGAGGAGGCTAAAACCAGTCTCTTCCTTTGAAGGTGCTGTTGGCGACGGACTAGGTGGAGGAGGGAATGGCGGAGGAGATGAGAACCAGTCTCTTCCTTTGAAGGTACTGTTGGCGACGGACTAGGTAGAGGAAGGAATGGCGGAGGAGATGAGAACCAGTCTCTTCCTTTGAAGGTGCTGTTGGCGACGGACTAGGTAGAGGAAGGAATGGCGGAGGAGATGAGAACCAGTCTCTTCGTTTCAAGGTGCTGTTGGCGACGGACTAGGTAGAGGAAGGAATGGCGGAGGAGATGAGAACCAGTCTCTTCCTTTGAAGGTGCTGTTGGCGACGGACTAGGTGGAGGAGGGGAAAATCAGTCTCTTCCTTTGAAGATGCTGTTGGTGACGGACTAGGTCGGGGAAGGAATGGCGGAGGAGATGAGAACCAGTCTCTTCCTTTGTAGGTGCTGTTGGTGACGGACTAGGTAGGGGAAGGAATGGCGGAGGAGATGAGAACCAGTCTCTTCCTTTGAAGATGCTGTTGGTGACGGACCAGGTAGGGGAAGGAATGGCGGAGGAAATGAGAACCAGTGTCTTGCTTTGTAGGTGCTGTTGGCAACGGACTAGGTAGAGGAAGGAATGGCGGAGGATATGAGAACCAGTCTCTTCGTTTGAAGATGCTGTTGGCGACGTACTAGGTGGAGGAGGGAATGGCGGAGGAGTTGAGAACCAGTCTCTTCCTTTGAAGGTGCTGTTGGCGACGGACTAGGTAGAGGAGGGAATGGCGGAGGAGATGTGAACCAGTCTCTCTCTCTCTGAAGGTGCTGTTGGTGACGAACTAGGTAGAGGAAGGAATGGCGGAGGAGATGAGAACCAATCTCTTCCTTTGAAGATGCTGTTGGCGACGGACAAGGTGGAGGAGGGAATGGCGGAGGAGATGAGAACCAGTCTGTTCCTTTGAAGGTGCTGTTGGCGACGGACTAGGTAGAGGAGGGAATGGCGGAGGAGATGAGAACCAGGCTCTCTCTTTGAAGGTGCTGTTGGTGACGAAATAGGTAGAGGAAGGAATGGCGGAGGAGATGAGAACCAGTCGCTTTCTTGAAGGTGCTGTTGGTGACGAACTAGATAGAGGAAGGAATGGCGGAGGAGATGAGAACCAGTCTCTTCGTTTGAAGGTGCTATTGGCGACGGACTAGGTGGAGGAGGGAATGGCGGAGGAGATGAGAACCAGTCTCTTCCTTTGGAGGTGCTGTTGGCGACGGACTAGGTGGAGGAAGGAATGGTGGAGGAGATGAGAACCAGTCTCTTCGTTTGAAGGTGCTGTTGGCGACGGACTAGGTAGAGGAAGGAATGGCGGAGGAGATGAGAACCAGTCTCTTCCTTTGAAGGTGCTGTTGGCGACGGACTAGGTAGAGGAGGGAATGGCGGAGGAGATGAGAACCAGTCTCTTCCTTTGAAGGTACTGTTGGTGAGGGACTAGGTGGAGGAGGGAATGGCGGTGGAGATAAGAACCAGTCTCTTCCTTTGAAGGTGCTGTTGGCGACGGACTAGGTAGAGGAGGGAATGGCGGAGGAGATGAGAACCAGTCTCTTCGTTTGAAGGTGCTGTTGGTGAGGGACTAGGTGGAGGAGGGAATGGCGGAGGAGATGAGAACCAGTCTCTTCCTTTGAAGGTACTGTTGGTGACGGACTAGGTGGAGGAGGGAATGGCGGAGGAGATGAGAACCAGTCTCTTCCTTTGAAGGTGCTGTTGGCGACGGACGAGGTGGAGGAGGGAATGGCGGAGGAGATGAGAACCAGTGTCTTCCTTTGAAGGTGCTGTTGGCGACAGACGAGCTGGAGGAGAGAATGGCGGAGGAGATGAGAACCAGTCTCTTCCTTTGAAGGTGCTTTTGGTGAGGGACTAGGTGGAGGAGGGAATGGCGGAGGAGATGAGAAGCAGTCTCTTCCTTTGAAGGTACTGTTGGTGACGGACTAGGTGGAGGAGGGAATGGTTGAGGAGATGAGAACCAGTCTCTTCCTTTGAAGGTGCTGTTGGCGACGAACTAGTTGGAGGAGGGAATGGCGGAGGACATGAGAACCAGTCTCTTCCTTTGAAGGTACTGTTGGGGACGAACTAGGTAGAGGAAGGAATGGCGGAGGAGATGAGAACCAGTCTCTTCCTTTGAAGGTGCTGTTGGTGACGGACTAGGTAGAGGAAGGAATGGCGGAGGAGATGAGAACCAGTCCCTTCCTTTGAAGGTGCTGTTGGCCACGGACGAGGTGAAGGAGGGGAAAACCAGTCTCTTCCTTTGAAGGTCCCGTTGAGGACGGACTAGGTAGAGGAAGGAATGGCGGAGGAGATGAGAACCAGTCTCTTCCTTTGAAGGTGCTGTTGGTGACGGACTAGGTGGAGGAGGGAATGGCGGAGGAGATGAGAACCAGTCTCTTTCTTTGAAGGTGCTGTTGGCGACGGACGAGGTGGAGGAGAGGAAAACCAGTCTCTTACTTTGAAGGTCCCGTTGGTGACGGACTAGGTAGAGGAAGGAATTGCGGAAGAGATGAGAAGCAGTCTCTTCCTTTGAAGGTGCTGTTGGCGACGAACTAGGTGGAGGAGGGGAAAACCAGTCTCTTCCTTTGAAGGTGCTGTTGGTTACAGACTAGGTGGAGGAGGGAATGGCGGAGGAGATGAGAACCAGTCTCTTCCTTTGAAGGTGCTGTGGGCGACTTACGAGGTGGAGGAGGGGAAAACCAGTCTCTTACTTTGAAGGTGCTGTAGGTGACGGACTAGGTAGAGGAAGGAATGGCGGAAGAGATGAGAACCAGTTTCTTCCTTTGAAGGTATTGTTGGCGACGAACTAGGTGGAGGAGGGGAAAACCAGTCTCTTCCTTTGAAGGTGCTGTTGGCGACTGACAAGGTAGAGTAGGGGAAAATCAGTCTCTTCCTTTGAAGGTACTGTTGGCGACGAACTTGGTGGAGGAGGGGAAAACCAGTCTCTTCCTTTGAAGGTACCGTTGGCGACCAACTAGTTGGAGGAGGGTAAAACCAGTCTCTTCCTTTGAAGGTGCTGTTGGCGACGGACTAGGTGGAGGAGGGAATAGCGGAGGAGATGAGAACCAGTCTCTTCCTTTGAAGGTACTGTTGGCGACGGACTAGGTAGAGGAAGGAATGGCGGAGGAGATGAGAACCAGTCTCTTCGTTTCAAGGTGCTGTTGGCGACGGACTAGGTAGAGGAAGGAATGGCGGAGGAGATGAGAACCAGTCTCTTCGTTTGAAGGTGTTGTTGGCGACGAACTAGGTAGAGGAAGGAATGGCGGAGGAGATGAGAACCAGTCTTTTCGTTTGAAGGTGCTGTTGGCGACGTACTAGGTAGAGGAAAGAATGGTGGAGGAGATGAGAACCAGTCTCTTCGTTTCAAGGTGCTGTTGGCAACGGACTAGGTAGAGGTAGGAATGGCGGAGGAGATGAGAACCAGTCTCTTCGCTTGAAGGTGCTGTTGGTGACGAACTAGGTAGAGGAAGGAATGGCGGAGGAGATGAGAACCAGTCTCTTCGTTTGAAGGTGCTGTTGGCGACGGACTAGGTAGAGGAAGGAATGGCGGAGGAGATGAGAACCAGTCTCTTCGTTTGAAGGTGCTGTTGGCGACGGACTAGGTAGAGGAAAGAATGGCGGAGGAGATGAGAACCAGTCTCTTCCTTTGAAGGTGCTCTTGGCGACGGACTAGGTAGGGGAAGGAATGGCGTAGGAGATGAGAACCAGTCTCTTCCTTTGAAGGTGCTGTTGGTGACGGACTAGGTAGAGGAAGGAATGGCGGAGGAGATGAGAAACAGTCTCTTCCTTTGAAGGTGCTGTTGGCGACGGACTAGGTGGAGGAGGGGAAAATCAGTCTCTTCCTTTGAAGATGCTGTTGGTGACGGACTAGGTCGGGGAAGGAATGGCGGAAGAGATGAGAACCAGTCTCTTCCTTTGTAGGTGCTGTTGGTGACGGACTAGGTAGGGGAAGGAATGGCGGAGGAGATGAGAACCAGTCTCTTCCTTTGTAGATGCTGTTGGTGACGGACCAGGTAGGGGAAGGAATGGCGGAGGAGATGAGAACCAGTGTCTTGCTTTGTAGGTGCTGTTGGCAACGGACTAGGTAGAGGAAGGAATGGCGGAGGATATGAGAACCAGTCTCTTCGTTTTAAGATGCTGTTGGCGACGTACTAGGTGGAGGAGGGAATGGCGGAGGAGATGAGAACCAGTCTCTTCCTTTGAAGGTGCTGTTGGCGACGGACTAGGTAGAGGAGGGAATGGCGGAGGAGATGTGAACCAGTCTCTCTCTCTCTCTCTGAAGGTGCTGTTGGTGACGAACTAGGTAGAGGAAGGAATGGCGGAGGAGATGAAAACCAGTCTCTTCCTTTGAAGATGCTGTTGGCGACGGACTAGGTGGAGGAGGGAATGGCGGAGGAGATGAGAACCAGTCTCTTCCTTTGAAGGTGCTGTTGGCGACGGACTAGGTAGAGGAGGGAATGGCGGAGGAGATGAGAACCAGTCTCTCTCTTTGAAGGTGCTGTTGGTGACGAAATAGGTAGAGGAAGGAATGGCGGAGGAGATGAGAACCAGTCGCTTTCTTGAAGGTGCTGTTGGTGACGAACTAGATAGAGGAAGGAATGGCGGAGGAGATGAGAACCAGTCTCTTCGTTTGAAGGTGCTATTGGCGACGGACTAGGTGGAGGAGGGAATGGCGGAGGAGATGAGAACCAGTCTCTTCCTTTGGAGGTGCTGTTGGCGACGGACTAGATGGAGGAGGAAATGGCGGAGGAAATGAGAACCAGTCTCTTCCTTTGAAGGTACTGTTGGCGACGGACTAGGTGGAGGAGGGAATGGCGGAGGAGATGAGAACCAGTCTCTTTTTTTGAAGGTGATGTTGGCGACGGACTAGGTGGAGGAGGGGAAAACCAGTCTCTTACCTTGAAGGTGCTGTTGGCGGCAGACTAGGTGGAGGAGGGGAAAACCGGTCTCTTACTTTGAAGATGCTGTTGGTGGCGGACTAGGTAGAGGAAGGAATGGCGGAGGAGATGAGAACCAGTCTCTTCCTTTGAAGATGCTGTTGGTGACGGACTAGGTGGAGGAGGGAATGGCGGAGGAGATGAGAACCAGTCTCTTCCTTTGAAGGTGCTGTTGGCGACGGACTAGGTGGAGGAGTGGAAAACCAGTCTCTTACCTTGAAGGTACTGTTGGCGACCAACTAGTTGGAGGAGGGTAAAACCAGTCTCTTCCTTTGAAGGTGCTGTTGGCGACGGACTAGGTGGAGGAGGGACTGGCGGAGGAGATGAGAACCAGTCTCTTCCTTTGAAGGTGCTGTTGTTGACGGACTAGGTGGAGGAGGGGAAAACCACTCTCTTACTTTGAAGGTCCCGTTGGTGACGGACTAGGTAGGGGAAGGAATGGCGGAGGAGATGAGAACCTGTCTCTTCCTTTGAAGATGCTGTTGGTGACGGACTAGGTAGGGGAAGGAATGGCGGAGGAGATGAGAACCAGTCTCTTCCTTTGAAGATGCTAATGGCGACGGACTAGGTGGAGGAAGGAATGGCGGAGGAGATGAGAAACAGTCTATTCCTTTGAAGGTGCTGTTGGCGACGGACTAGGTGGAGGAAGGAATGGCGGAGGAGATGAGAACCTGTCACTTCCTTTGAAGGTGCTGTTGGCGACGGACGAAGTGGAGGAGGGGAAAACCAGTCTCTTACTTTGAAGGTGCTGTTGGTGACGGACTAGGTAGGGGAAGGAATGGCGAAGGAGATGAGAACCAGTCTCTTCCTTTGAAGGTGCTGTTGGCGACGGACGAGGAGGAAGAGGGGAAAACCAGTCTCTTAGTTTGAAGGTGCTGTTGGCGACGGACGAGGTGGAGGAGGGGAAAACCAGTCTCTTACTTTGAAGGTGCTGTTGGTGACGGACTAGGTAGGGGAAGGAATGGCGAAGGAGAAGAGAACCAGTCTCTTCCTTTGAAGGTGCTGTTGGCGACGGACGAGGAGGAGGAGGGGAAAACCAGTCTCTTACTTTGAAGGTGCTGTTGGTGACGGAGTAGGTAGGGGAAGGAATGGCGGAGGAGATGAGAACCAGTCTCTTTCTTTGAAGGTGCTGTTGGCGACGGACGAGGTGGAGGAGGGGAAAACCAGTCTCTTACTTTGAAGGTACTGTTGGTGACGGACTAGGTAGGGGAAGGAATGGCGAAGGAGATGAGAACCAGTCCCTTCCTTTGAAGGTGCTGTTGTCGACGGACGAGGAGGAGGAGGAGGGGAAAACCAGTCTCTTACTTTGAAGGTGCTGTTGGTGACGGACTAGGTAGGGGAAGGAATGGCGGAGGAGATGAGAACCAGTCTCTTCCTTTGAAGGTGCTGTTGGCGACGGACGAGGTGGAGGAGGGGAAAACCAGTCTCTTACTTTGAAGGTGCTGTTGGTGATGGACTAGGTAGGGGAAGGAATGGCGGAGGAGATGGGAACCAGTCTCTTCCTTTGAAGGTGCTGTTGGCGACGGACTAGGTAGGGGAAGGAATGGCGGAGGAGATGAGAACCAGTCTCTTCCTTTGAAGGTGCTGTTGGTGACGGACTAGGTAGGGGAAGGAATGGCGGAGGAGATGAGAACCAGTCTCTTCCTTTGAAGGTGCTGTTGGCGACGAACTAGGTGGAGGAGGGGAAAACCAGTCTCTTACTTTGAAGGTGCTGTTGGTGACGGACTAGGTAAGGGAAGGAATGGCGGAGGAGATGAGAACCAGTCTCTTCCTTTGAAGGTGCTGTTGTCGACGGACGAGGTGGAGGAGGGGAAAACCAGTCTCTTACTTTGAAGGTGCTGTTGGTGACGGACTAGTTAGGGGAAGGAATGGCGGAGGAGATGAGAACCAGTGTCGTCCTTTAAAGGTGCTGTTGTCGACGGACGAGGTGGAGGAGGGGAAAACCAGTCTCTTACTTTGAAGGTGCTGTTGGTGACGGACTAGGTAGGGGAAGGAATGGCGGAGGAGATGAGAACCAGTCTCTTCCTTTGAAGGTGCTGTTGGCGACGGACGAGGTGGAGGAGGGGAAAACCAATCTCTTACTTTGAAGGTGCTGTTGGTGACGGACTAGGTAGGGGAAGGAATGGCGGAGGAGATGAGAACCAGTCTCTTCCTTTGAAGGTGCTGTTGGCGACGGACGAGGTGGAGGAGGGGAGAACCAGTCTCTTACTTTGAAGGTGCTGTTGGCGACGGACGAGGTGGGGGAGGGGAAAACCAGTCTCTTACTTTGAAGGTGCTGTTGGTGACGGACTAGGTAGGGGAAGGAATGGCGGAGTAGATGAGAACCAGTCTCTTCCTTTGTAGGTGCTGTTGGCGACGGACGAGGTGGAGGAGGGGAAAACCAATCTCTTACTTTGAAGGTCCCGTTGGTGACGGAGGTGGTGGAGGCTGTAGCTCAAGCGTAGGGCTAGTTTGAATCAGTTCCTTATACAAAGATCTATTTTCATTATTCGTCCTTCGTTTTCTCTAGAAAAAAAATTTAGTTTAAACATTTTGGGAGAACCAATAAACAATTTTGCAACATTAATATTTAATTAAATGAGTTATATCTGCGAATACAGCTGAGAGCTGAGAAATAAAATAGGCGGCATTTTTTTATTATATGTTTTCTTCTATTAGAAGCCTTTCCTCTGTGTTTAAGCAATGCTGTAAGAAAGTTTTGTATTTTTCTAGCTTTGGTTTTGAACAATTACTTAATTTGCAACTCCCATTCAAAACGTTTAACTCAGATTGCACGATTTCATACGGTAGCTCGCAGTCGGTATTTGTAAAGTAGCTATGACAGCAAGGGATCGGCGAGGGTGCGTTGCGTCCCTGTACGCCTCGACGCCTACGTATATGCGTGACCTCAACCTTATAATGAAACGAATGTTGTGTAATTGATGTAACACTTATATTTTGCTGATGGTTCTTTTTGGTGAATAATTTGCAAAGCTCTTTGCAGTATACAGATTGTGCAGTGCAAGTAATGATGGATTTCGTTTTTGGTTTTAAATTCGGGCACTCCAACATGAAAGTTCGCAATAATACCACAAGCTGTTTTTCCCGAACCCAAAATACCGCTAACAATTAGTGAAGGTATGTTGTACGCTTAACATGCGTTCTATTGTTATTCCAGTGATTCGTTTGGATTCATTTGCCCCACAATATCAGTAATGTAAAGTATTCCTACATAACCAACCTCGGCGAGGTACAAATATGACCATATCATCGATACAGGGTTCATATGATGACCTTTCTAAGTGCTTCGTTGCTGAGCTCATCTAAATGAAAGGGAAAAGTTACGGAAACATCAGTTTGCCAAGTTGCATTATAATAGGCCGCATACATTGTGAATAAATAAAATTTGGTTATTGTATAATGTGATATAACTTCTTATCCTGGAAAAAAGTTTATATTTTACATATAGGGTGTTTCGAAACGATACCGAATGAGTATATAGAAGTAGTTAGCTTCTGTTACCGCCAATATAGCCGCATTAAAAACGCTCCAGAATGACTGCGGCTGTTTGTAAACATACCGACATACTTCACGGTAGCTAGCTACTACTTACCGCAATAGTTATCTGTTTATGGGTGTCTAAGGTGTTCCAACATTCCGTTATAACTGTCGATGACGGCAAATAAGATGTTGGACATATGCAACTTAAGTTAATGTTAGTGAGGTTGGGGATGGAAGCATTAAATGATAAAAAGAACTGAACAATATGAAAGAATTGTAGATCCAATTAACCAAAACTAAATGTCATATACAACGAGACAAGCATTTTATTTCACTGTGTTTAAGAATACTAAATAAAGCATTTCTAAGGTAAAAGGAAGCTGTTGATTTTATAATTACTGGTTGAAGGTACTGTACAATTAAGATCATAGCTAAATGAGCAACCTTGGATAATGTCCGAATCATTAGTCAACTTTTCACAAGTAACTGCCCTTTGCCCCATTAACTCAAAGAGAGGCTAGAGTCACTGATAACCAGCAAGAAGCAATGCTTTTGATTTCGTGATCGGTGCGACCCAATAACAAGTTTTGAGGTTCGCACACCAGTGTACCCTGCGCTGCCTAATCACAAAATAATGTAATATTACTTATAACATTGCGACTCCACCGTATATTACAAAGAGTAAATTGTTTGTTTGAAGTGTCCAGTCTGCTCTTTAACTAGGATCGTAGCTTGAAGAATAAGGAAGTAGATAATAGAGCGAAGTTGGAGCAAGATCAGAGATAAGTAGGTAGAGGCAACACCGAGTTCTACAATATTATATGTCAATTTACTATTTTCTAATTATAAAGTTGACAGGAATAAGATTTACTACGGAGGCCAGTCGTGATCCATTGAACCTCTGCCCGCGGGAGGAAGGATGAGGCGAAAGGAGACAGAGGGAGGCCGTCCCAAGGAACAACGGCAGTGAGGAGGGCAGATTGAGACCTCCCCCGACAGGTCAGGACCACCGACATACTCCCATACCAGCCGAGTCCCGAAATGGTCCTAACAGCAACCGACCTACCGGAGGAGCAAGTAGCTTTCCTTAGAGCATATCATCCTGCCATGCACCACCAGATGAGAGATGATATGAAATGATAATAGAAATGAAATGTACGAACAGGAAATTCAGGTAATGCAATTAATCTATCCAGCATTCGTCTAGTGACCCGGTAAAACCCTCGAAAATCCCATGAGTCAGGTAGGTCGACAATGGGAATCGAAACCGAGCCTCCCGAATGCGGGCCACAGTCATGCGGTCGGTATTATTAAATTGCCTTTGCGTTGAAGAGACTTGGAAGTGAAATAGTATATGAAGTGTATGAAGTAGTCAAAATATGGCGTCCTATTGCCAAACCTAAGCATGATTATATTCCTCAAAAGAACACAAATGCAATTCGGCGTCTACGTGTCCGGCCAGCTGCACGTGGTCGACATGAGTAAACAGGAAACTAATTTGCTAAATCTCGCATTACGCTGTTCTCATAAATTGGCAGAATTAAGGAGTTTAGAATGTGCAAAATTTGCCAACAAGTCACGACCCAAGATTTCCATAATCTCTGCAGACGTGACAGTATGTTAACGTCCGTGATCAAACCAAATGTAACTTAATACTTTCCTTAAAATTGATTTGGAATGCGCCACATTTTAAACTTCAGTTTCTCGCTATATGTTCACAAGAAAGGTTTAAGTTTAGAAGTGTAAAAATGAACTTCTACCTTTATGATTTAGTGTTACTTGCAGCACAAGCATATGTTCCCCATTATCAAAGCTCCCAAAGAGTATCATAGAACCAGAGAGAAGAGAAAAAGAAACACCGAAACAATTTGATATGATGCGTCTGAATTTGGAGCGTGCAGTTGAAGACAAAAGGGTGATATCGCACTTCCGTGTGCAGAACAGATCGTTGAAGTATTGATTACATCTGGGAAGCGAGGTCTACACCGCGTGTACTTTCAATAACTGGTTTAACTTCAGGTAGTGGACGGCTACTTCCTAATGCAAAGTAATGTTCTATTTGAATCACGGACCCGCTGCTTCCCCGCAGTGACATGGTATTGCTGTTTTTAGTATGATTCTACCAGGACATTGTTTATTGAACGCTGTAAACATCTTTTTATGGCTACATTCTATTAATTCGCCCAGTTTCTTGTATTTTAAATTAAAAATAATATTTGTCCTAAAGGAATATACTCGTAAACCTGTTTGTCAGACATTGCGGGTTTAACTTTACATAATAGTAAATAAAAAGGACCCTACAGGATCGGATCATCTCGATTACCTGAAATTTTCTCAAATTGCTAATTGCTCCTCCTTTTGAGTTCACAACTGGTATAGTGATATTCACATTGCCAAGCGAAAATTCAATCTTATTATATTTTGTTAGCTTAATTTGAAACAAACACAGTGTAGTGGTTTCATTGTTGGTACTCCTGGTTCCCGCCTGTGAGAATCAGGCAAGTTCAGGTATGTTCACTATTGCCTACCACTGCAGTGGAAGTAACACGCGAGAAACAATATGTGACTGAAATATTGCTTTTGTATCAACAAATCTTCAGTTGAGGCCTATTCATGGAATGGTTTATCAGCATGTTGTACCTGCACACACATCAGTAACTGGACAATACTACAGGGATGTCCTGAAAACATTGCAAGTCCATATCAGGCGAAAAATACGACATTGCCGTGAAGCAGGTTGGATGCTGCACCACGATAATGCGCGGCTTCATATTGCCAATGTTGTTGCTGAATATTTTGCAATAATCAACCTGAAATGCATCCCTCACCTCCCTATAGTCCGGATTTAGCCCCATTGCTTTCCAGCATGTCTTTGAAGACTGGCAGAAACGCTGGGACAAGCGCATCGCTTATATTTTTACATTTTACAATTATACAGTAATACAGTAAAGTCTCTCTAAAACGGAAGGCGTTCGTTCCGGCTTTTATTTTCCGTCTGACGGAGGGCTGTGTTTAAATACAAAGAAATTACGAAATAGTGTCACAGGTTTACAGTAAAGGTATAATAAAGAATGAAGTGCAAATAATAATAATAGGCTCATATGTATTATATATTATATTTTCAACTTAAAGAGGATAATTATAATTCATGGTGTAATTTCTTTCTCTGTTTTCAACTTTCCCCTTCCAATCTGCAACTGTCTGCATATCAACACCATTTGTTTCACCACATACAACAATCAAAACAATGTTATGACCATAACTCTCGGGTCATCCATTGGAAGCTTTGAAATGGCCTTTACCTAGTTTTCTTGTTGTCTCTAAAGCTTGAGTTTCAAGCAATTAACAAACCGCTCGAATTCGTCATACTCTGTATATTTTGTGCTGTATTTCACATGCCCTGCTCTTCCCTTTAACCACTCTCTTTAATTTTCGTTTAATCTAATAAATCTGAGTTAATTCTTTAGTTGGACGTTTGTTATTTACGTTTTCTTCAATAACGTTCATTTTTTCCACCAGTGACGCCTTACGTTTAGATCTAATTTTACAGAATTTGTATACGCAAAAACTATATTTTTAAAAATCACAGTACACTGTTTTCTTCCACTCGTACTTGATCACTTGTAACAACGAAACTGAGTATGAACACAGTACAAAACAGTTGTACCCTTACCACGTGTGTTTGGAAATGGTTTGTTGTCCCTTTTCCTCCAAGGATTGCACTTAATTACTTTATACTTCATAGTACTTCGGGGAGAGAACAATTGCCCTCAAAACGTACGTTATAACCGCAATCCGTTTTGTAAGGTTATTTACCCAAACGGTTCCAGAAAAATATTTGCGTTTCCGCGTTAGGCAGCTTTCCGGATTAGAATATAATTTTACATGGGAAATAGTTCCTTTCCAGGTTTCCGGCACTTTTTACTATATAAGACAAATGTATTAGGATGGTTCATTGCTGCAGCATATCGAGCAATATTTGATATTTCATTACAAGGAGCAGTTTTATTGACTGACGGAGTACATAGCGAAGAGAACTCACGTCAGTGGAAGCTGTATTGCAAACACATCTCATATCTTGGTGTTTTCTCCTTGAGAATATCGTCAGGTAAAGTTAACCATTAGCAAATACCGACATTTCGAGGGCACCTAAAGCCAGTTTTAGAAAACGAACCATGAATGCCTCGGAACTCAAAATCCAAACGTCAACTTAGAAAGGTACAATTCGGAGAACTCTCCAACCCATGGTATCCTCCACATGGAATAGTTATGAACATTTTGATAAAAATACTTAGATATATGAAAATATAACTGTAACATTACTGTAGGTGAATTTCACATGCAAGGTTTCTCTCGCAGCTCCAATATCTACGTGGGGATCGTCGTAGCTCCCCCTCCCCTAGACAGGTCAAAAACAAATGAGGGTGTTGACTGTTGAGAATCCTGTGGCCATCAACGTTTTGTCTGCCACAAGAAAAAAATCAGGTGATTTCAACTAAATCGAACCACCTGAAAATGAAAATGGCGGTAAACACTGCGTAATAGGTAGAGGCGGATTCTTACCAAATAGGGACATAGCAAAGGATTCAAATAACTCTTGTAGGACATAAAGTCCTTGAGCTTTAGGTAACAGTTAAATAAAGTAATACCTGTGTCACAACTGGCCTACGTTTTCATTTTTTTTTCGAATAAAATGTTTCGTTGTTACTGTATTTTTAAAGCTTACTTTATGTAACTATTAAAGTTGAAAATGGCCGAAATGAGTAAAATATCCTCATAATTAAACAAAAACAAATTAATACTCTAATACAAGGCTCCGAAACGTACAATTACGAGAATTATTTTGCAGCCCTACTACATCTTCTTTTCGCCGTTTGCGTCTCTTACAGCTCCGAAGTTGTAGGGGAAAAGTTCAGATGGGAATAAGAAAGTGAATTTGAGGGGCATCCTAGATGTTGGTAACAGTCCGGGAGTTCTTCAACTTCTACAGTAATTTTGTGTTTTATTGTTCCTTGAGAACAATGGCACACTTCCACAGTGCAAGATATTAAGAAGAAAATTATACGAGATTGGCAGCAAGAATGGAATGAAATAACTGTGGGTAGACGTACGTTTGAATTGTTTCCCGATATTAAGGAAAGGTTGCATTTAACTGACATAAAACCCACGAAAGGAAGTATTCACTATTTGACAGGTCATGGCCCATATTGGACCTACTGGTTGAACATTAAGAAACGTATCAGTGATGTTTGTAAAAACTGCAACGTAATGGATTCTCCAGAACATGCACTTTTTGAATGTAATAAATATAAACAGCAATTAGATGAAGAAAGGGAGCGCTTAAGTTGATGTCAAATATTCTATATCTTGAGAGATAAAGAATTATATCCATATCTTGATACTTTAGCCATGAAAGTTAGTAAATTATCAAAAGATGAAGTAATAATAACGGAAGAGGTAGTACGCATTGATCAACCCAAAGGAGCAGTTAGAAGATCGGAGTCGATAGAAAGTCGAACCAGAAGTACTGATAATGTATGAATTATATAATATTGTCGCGGCACTGGGCATAAAAGTTTCGGCACAAATTGATAATAGATGGCACATAATGTCTCACGAGCTTACATAAGCAGTTAACGATAGCGCGGCAAACAAAGGACTCACCGGCACAGATAGGATTTCATGTCCGGAAGTTTCTAGAGATATCTCGAATTACGAATTAGGTATTTAAGGACGTGACGGCTCGCAAAGTGAGTAGTTGTAAAGCAGAGTGAATGGTGAAACAGCGTTGTGAACGAGAGACAGCTGGAAGTATTATTGTAACGAGAGCTAATGATGTAATCTGCTGTCACTGTTTATCGTCATCGACCTTGGTAGACTGATGGTGTACGTAACGTAATGCTGCTGTAATCTATAAGAGTATTTCTACGAAAATAAAGGAGATTTTTAATTTCTGCAACTCGGCCTCGTAATACTACGAACCCACAAAGTCACAATATAATGAAGAATAAGAAGCAGATA
>JAUKNK010000152.1:682500-730000 GCA_030765055.1 Mantis religiosa
TTGGCAAAAAGACTATAATAATAACTCTGGTTTAAAAACTGTACCCAAGAAAGGTTATTTATTTGTATCAGGACTTGCTCCAACTACAAAAGTGGAGCAATTAGAGTTGTATGTTAAGGAAAGTTTCCCAGAGGCAACGTGTGATATTTGAAATCTAAATATCCAGATGCTTATGCATCTTTGAAATTTGTGATTAATGATACTAATGTAGAACGGGTAATGGATACGGATTTCTGGTCACAGGGTGCTTTTTCAAAGGACACTGCCTCCAGCACAGGGCACTTAGTGCATTATGAGGCCCCTAACCATCCTACTACTATAGTGTCATGTAATGGAATTAATATCTTATTTTGGAATATTAAATATTTAGTAAAAAAATGATTATATTTCAATCACTCTCGGTGAGTTAAGAGTTGACGTGTTCTGCGTTGCGGTGCATTGGCTAAAATATAACGAAATCAATCTTATTAAAATATCTGGCTATTATTTATCCAGTAGTTATTGCAGGTCTAATACTGCCATTTTCATTAAAGATGGATTGCTTGGACAAAGTATTATAAATGTTACCAGTCTTGCTCAAGAATCTGTTTTTGTAATATGCACGAGCTATACTGCGTCTCTTAATTTTATAGAATACCTGATATTCAAAGTCTTACGATAGAGAATTTTCTCAGCAGGTTCTATGAATTTTAAATATGGTTTATAAATTTCTGACTAATTTTAACATAGTTCTATGTAGTGATTTTAATTTAGATTTTCTTGAAAACTCGAATGCTGTTAGCGAGTTTAACAATATAATGGACTGACTGTTAAACGGCCTACAAGGCCAGGTACAACTCGCCATTCATACTGATAAATGTAAGACAAGTGTTCACAACACCATTCTCTCAGATCATGACGCTATTCTTCTTTATTTTAACAATAAGTATGATTTTAATAATGACATGCATAATAACCTAAATCTAATGCGTCCGATAAATGATTTTAATACATATAATTTTCTCTACCACTTGAGACATATATGTTGGATTGAGTTGTATAGCATTAGCAATTATAGTGAAAAGGTCAAACACTTTTTCAATTCTTTCTTAGAGATAGTAGAACACATTTTCCTTTAGGATCTAGAGCTCTTAAATCCATTAAGAAATCCACAAATAAATGGTACACATTTGAACTCAGGAACTTGAAACTTGAATGTTTATATTACTATGATATGTCTGCACATTTTGGTTTCGCTGACTTAAAAAGCAAATATATAGATATTAAAAAGAAATATAAAAATATGCTTAAATGTACAAGAATGACATATTATTCCTCATCAATTAAAAACAGTTCAAACAAACCAAAATGCATATAGTCTATTGCATCTATGTTTATAAACAACAGTTCAAAAAGCAATTATATTCTGTCTGATTTGACTGCAGATACTTTTAATTCATTTTTTATCAATAAGGTTCAAGACATTGTTAACTCCCTACCTCACAGCACAAATAAGGCACTCTTCTTTTGGACAATCTGCTTAAAGTAGATTCCAAATTTAAATTTCACCACTTGAATGCTGAAGATGTTTATTCCACTATTTTAACCCAAAATAACAGCACTTGTCTTGATGTATATGGACCTAACTCAAAAATACTTAAAATAGCATCGACATATATTTCTGAGCATTTAGCTTATATTTTTAATCTTTGTTTGGATACTTGTGAGTTTCCTGATGTTCTGAAATATGCAAAGGTCATACCTGTACATAAAAAGGAGACAAGTATGATCTGTTAAATTACAGACCTTTTAGTATATTACCAATTATGTTCAAGGTCTTTGAAATTCTATTAAGCAAACAAATTACCAAATATTTTGAAGTAAATTCATTGTTTTCAAATAGTCAATTTGGATTTCCAGCCAAATGCAGTACCATTGATGCCGTGGTTTATCTTTTAAAAGGACCACGACGTCCAGGCTGGAACGGAGCTGGGGACGTGCGAGCCCGTGGTCAGCGTGACAGCTATCGACAAGACACAGGAGCCGGTGCCGACGCAACAGCTGGGCCCCGGCTAAAAGGCTTACTGGAGAGGGCGGCCGACCACCTGACCGCAGAACAACTGGAGAAAGTTCCACAACAGCTGAGGGGATACCAGCGCGTATTCAGCCAAGGCGATAGTCACTACGACCACACGGAAAAAATGCTTCAACGCATCGACACTAGGGACGCCCGGCCTATTCGGCAACAACCTAGACGTGTTCCGCTGGCCAAGCAAGGGGCGGTACGAGACATGCTGGAGGACATGAGATCCAGGGGAGTGATTGAGGAGTCTGACAAACCCTGGAGTTCCCCTGTAATCTTGGTGACGAAGAAGAATGGCGAGCTACGCTTCTGCGTAGGCTACAGGAGGCTGAACGCTGTAACCCGGAAGGACTGTTTTCCCTTACCCAGGATTGACGACACCCTGGACCCGCTAGCTGGTGCACAGTGCTTCTCGACCCTCTACCTGAAGTCGGGCTACTGGCAGGTAGCTCTAGACCCGAGAGACAAGGAGAAGACCGCATTCTCGACAGGCCAAGGTCTCTGGCGGTTCACAGTTATGCCCTTTGGCCTCTGCAACGCCCCAGCTACCTCCCAACGCCTTATGGAGTCAGTTATGAGAGGACTGACTTACGACGCCTGCCTGCTATACCTGGATGACACTATCATCGTCGGTAAAACTTTTGAACACCATCTGAAGAATCTGAGTAAAGTGCTACAGAGATTGCAGGCGACCAACTTGAAGCTGAACGCGAAGAAGCGCCAACTCTTCCGCTAAGAAGTGAACTACTTCGGCCACATAGTCTCAGCAACCGGAGTGGCCATAGACCCGGAGAAGACACAGGCTATGAGGATTTGGCCTCGGCCAAAGGATAAGAAAGAGTTGCGCAGTTTTCTGCAGCTGAGTAGTTATTACCGACACTTCATAAGGGGGTTCTCCAACATCGCCAAGAACCTCACCCGCCTGACAGAAGAACACCAACCTTATGTGTGGACGGACGACGCCGAAGACGCTTTCCAGCACCAGAAGAAGACCCTATGCACTGCTCCAATTTTGGGATTTCCACAACCAGGTGGCGCCTTCATTGTAGACACCGACGCCAGCGACCACTGTGTTGGAGGCGTCCTATCCCAAGTCCAGGATGGCCACGAGCGGGTAATAGCCTACTACAGCAAGACGCTATCCAAGACAGAGAAGAACTATTCTGTCACCCGCCGAGAATTATTGGCGGTAGTAAAGACCTTGGAGCACTTCCACAAGTACCTGTACGGCCAACTATTCCACCTGAGGACTGACCATTCCGCCTTAACATGGCTATTGATCTTTAGGAACCTGGAAGGCCAGACAGCACGTTGGGTCCAGAGGCTGCAGGAGTACGACTTCACCTCGGAACATCGCAGAGGGAAGAGCCACGGTAACGCAGACGCCATGTCCCGAAGACCCTGTGCAGAAGAGTGCGGCCAGTTCAAGAGGAATGTGGCGCAGCAGTGCGAGTAGTCACGGCAGTGCCTGCGAATGGCTGGGATTGCGCAGGCCTGAGGAGGGAGCAGCTGGCGGACGCAGACTTGTGGCCACTCCTGAGGGAAGTGGAGGCAGGGACCAGACCAACCTGGGAGGACATCACACCGAGAAATCCCACATACAAGTCATACTGGGCCCAATGGGACTCGTTGAAGATCAGAGAGGGCGTGCTGTTCCGGGTATGGGAATCACCCGATAGGAAGACGCAGAGAGAACAGTTGGTACTTCCCCGGAGTAAAATCCCAGAAGTCCTGGAGGAAGTGCCCTCCGGTAATTCAGGAGGACACCTGGAAGCGAACCGAACGATTGACAAACTACTACTGGCTGAGGCTTCGAGCAGACGCTGAGAGATGGTGCCGTCAATGTCATGTGTGCGCGGCGAGTCGCGGCCCCCAGACTAGGATCCGTGGTCGCATGCAACAGTACAACATCGGAGCGCCATTCGAACGTGTCGTTGTCCACATAGCTAGACCATTTCTGATGTCCGACCGAGGAAACAAGTACCTGTTGGTGGTCGTGGACTACTTCACCAAGTGGCCGGAGGTGTATGCCATCCCGAACAAAGAGGCAAGGACAATCACAGACTGCCTTGTGGAGCAACTGTTCTACAGATTTGGGGTACCGTTAGAGCTGCACAGTGACCAGGGCACAAATTTTGAGTCCAATCTAATGAAGGAGGCGCTACAAAGGCTTGGGGTGAACAAGACCCTCACGACGCCTCTACATACCCAGTCGGACGGCATGGTCGAAAGATATATTGAGACCTTAGAGGAACACCTGAGGAAGGTCTTGGCCAGCCATCAGCGAGACTGGGACGTCAAGGCGCCGCTCTTCCTGCTCGCCTTCCGCTCGGTAACACACGACACCAGCCAGCTTAATCTTCGGTCGAGGGTTACGCCTCCCTTGTGACTTGGCTTTGGAAGCCCTCCGGAAGCGAAACAGCCAGCGACCGAGTATGTGGAGAACCTGGTGCACCACCTCCATGACATGCACGAGATGGCTCGCCGGAACATCCAGAAGTCGAGCAACCGGATGAAGATCCGATACGACAGGCAAGCCAGCAGCCAAGGGTTCCAGCAAGGTGACCTGATCTGGTTGTACCGTCCTAACCTTACCAAGGGACGCTGCCCCAAGCTTCAGCAGCCATGGCAAGGACCGTACCGGTTGGTGAAGAGGATTAACGACGTGGTCTACCACATCCAGAAGGTTCCCAGAGGGAAGATGTTGGTGGTACACCTGGATCGCGTGGCCCGCTACGATGGTGCTGCTCGGGACGACCAGCCTTGAGGAGAGAGCAGTGTCACCCGAATTTCTGAATTCTCGAGAGAACCAGCAGCTGACAGGTATGGACCAGACGGGAGGCATTCATCCAGGCCTACCCATTTATCTGTGTTGCGCTAACTGAGGGGATGTTTGGAAAAGCATCACTAGCGGTCTCTTTCCCCTTGCCCTGACGTCTGGAACAGTCGGAATATTTCATCTAACCCGGAACCTTCTAGATAGGTCAGTTGGTCTTATATAAGCGACGCGCCGGGCTGGAGAGAGTTCAGTTCTTGGCGAGCAGCCGGTTGGAGCGCCGTGCTAGAGAACGGACTGGAAGACTGTGTACGTGTACCAGAGGAGTTGTACGTAATTGTGAGTGTGGAGTGGACCTGTGACAGAAGAACTGGTGAATTGTAATTGTGTGCGCTACGTATTTCTATGTAATCGGCAAGTGTCCCAAATGTAATTCGGTGGAAATTAAGAACATTTTGAGTTTGTGAAATTGGACTTTTAATTTTACGAACCCACAAAGCCACATCATATTTTTAAAATTTAATTTATTTTTATGTCTGTTTCTTTCTAGAAATGTGGTGTGGATTTGTTTAATGAGAGTATATTTTAAAATATTTGTAAATTTATTTAGAATTTCTTTTCTATTTCTAATCTGTAAATTGTGTATGCTTTATATATGTTTTGATGCTATTATAAATAATAAAAATCTGAATATTTACCCCAAATTAAGAAGTTAGAAGCCGGGGTACAGTTACAGATTTTTATTTTATTTATTTTAATTTTTATGTTAAAGCAATACTAAAAGTGCTACATTAACAATATCTGTAGATATAGTACAGTATTAGATTATCTATATCAACAAACAATATCTGTAGATATCGTGGAGTATGTTTTAGCAATGATAAGTGAGCTAGGACTACAAGCAATGATTTGTGTCTAAACAGCCAAGATTCAAATCTTGTTCTAGAACTTAAGCTTTTGTATCTGTAGGCAATGTTTCGTTCCATCTGTCGGAATTTGTCCACTGGCTGGTAGATTAGTTTCTATGATGGAAGTTAAGAAACCTATTTGTGGAGCAATGGAGCTTAGTTTATTTAGAGAGTAGACAACATAATCCGAAAGTCAATTTTTAAATGGAAAATCTTTGTGAGTGTAGGGGGCTCCTAGAGGTTACAGTCATGTAGTATTTGCTGTACGTACATTTGCAGTTTGAAGTAGATACATATGTTGGCACAACGGGAGGTAATTGATATTGTGACATCGAACGTCAATTTGAAACTGGATATGACAATACGTACTACTAATACCACAGTCGCTCGACTGCAGTTTTAATATTTATGGTTACACAATTAATGAAATATATTCATATATTAGTGAAATATATAATATATTCAAATATGAATAAATGCGTCACTTAAATCGCGCAATTATTTAAATTTCCTTTTAATGATTTTTCACCTTATACGGGAGTTTGCGGTTATCGGAAAAGAAAGTTAAGAGTTGTGCTGTAGCTGAAGACGAAATAAATAAATGTGTGGTGAAAACTGCATGAGCTGATGAACGGGGGCAGCGAACTGTCAGATCGATACAACGCATCGTGCTAACGGTTTCACCTGTTTTACCCAATGTCTTGATTCACTCATTGAAGCACTTCGTCCACCAATGTCCTCAACTACTGCAAACATGTTTCTGTTCTTATTTAACACCGCCTACCCTCTCCCTCTCTTGCATTTTTTCTAACGGAGCTCCATTGTTTTGCATATCTACATTTAAAACATTTGTTACAACTTTGGGCCACTTAATTGCTTGACTTCTTTGTTAGCTTAATTTTCGTTTCAGACCAAATAGATATCGTACTGACATTACTGTAGAGAGTATTCGTTACGCTGTTGAAGAATGTGGATATAAGGGACATTTTATCTTTGTTTAAATAATCCAAGATCCATAAATACTTAACTTCCATTCTTACTCTTGACCTTTTCTCTTCGTGAAGTCTATTTGCTTTGA
This sequence comes from Mantis religiosa, assembly GCA_030765055.1. Lineage (NCBI taxonomy): Eukaryota > Metazoa > Arthropoda > Insecta > Mantodea > Mantidae > Mantis > Mantis religiosa. The sequence goes on from JAUKNK010000152.1 coordinate 689,325, forward strand.
TTAACAAATGAGATATAAGGCAAATAGCCCATTTCTGATATTTTTAATACGTCATGTACAACATAATCATTCTTGTTAATAATTTGGAGATTCGTTAAACATGAAGGAGAAGTGTCATCGTGATTACCAGCAAACTCTCACCTATCTCCACGATTGCTTCTCTGATATTTCACTTATTTTAATTGGCCACAATTAATTGCTTCAAATATTTTACTTTACGGTTCATTAACATGTGTTTATTCGCATTCATCTTGTCAGCTTGTTCTCTGTATGTGTTTCCATGCTTCACTTTATCAATGGTTTCCAATTAATTCCTACTTTCAACGTTTGTTTTGTAGCTATAAAGGGCTCGTTAATTGTATTTTTGTGCTCCTTACTGTTCTGTCTTCCGGCCTTATTTGATGTATGTATGTATTTATGTATTTATTGACTGCAATTGGGTACTACCCGGTGGCAGAGTTAAGAATACAGATCAAATTACAAATACTAGATTTACAACAATAACACAATAAACAATACGAACATGATATTATTTTACCTTAGTCACTTAAAACATATCTAATTACTTCTCTATTTTCATTTATATACCATTATAACTTAAAAGTTAAACTATAAACCATCTAGATTTTTTCTAAATTTCTTCAGCGACAGGGGACAGCCCTGAAAGACTGCTACAGGCAATTCATTCCATTCTTCAATGGTTCTATTAACAAAAGAAAATTTTCCTACGTCGGTTCTGTATCTTCTAACCTTAATTTTATACCTATGATCGTTTCGTCCATAATAATCCGGATTATCTAACCTTACACTAACGTCCACCCATGCCTTTACACCAGCATTAGCTTTGAATAATCCTACCAACCTATGTTTTTTACGCCTTATTCTTAATTCCTTCCATTTAGTCTCATCTCCTTTTATAGGCCCAAAATACTTGCCTCTTTTTATGAATTTTATTGCCCTCTTCTGTATTTTTTCCAATGGATCGATTTGGTTAGCTCTATACGGGTCCCAGCATGCTACTGCATATTCCATAACCGGCTGCACTAAGGCCTTGTAGGCAATTTCCCTGGACCTAGCGCTCCCCCTTTTCAATATTCTCATTACGAAATGTAATGCCTTGAAACGCATTCCTAAATGAGGAATTTATTGTTCGTCCCATCCAGCATTACTTGCCAGGTACACTCCCAAGTATTTGCAGCTGTCCACCTGCGGAATTTGTACCCCTCCCATGTGATAGTTAACAATAATTTTGCCCTTAGTTTTACTAAAAACAATGGACTTACTTTTCTTGGCATTTATTGACATTTTGTTAGCCGCAGCCCAATTACAGATTCCATTTAAATCATCCTGAAGAGCGGTTTCATGCACTGTATTCCGAAATTTATTATAAATGATAAAATCGTCTGCAAACAACCTTATCTGGCAGTTAATATTAACAGAAATGTCATTAACAAAATCGAGAAACAGTAAAGGTCCTAGTACTGAGCCTTGCGGCACACCCGAACTTACGGTTCCCCTATCGGACAGCTCTTTACCTACTTTAACTTTTTGCGTTCTCCCTTTCAAAAAATGTTTAACCCATAATACTACGCGTTTGTCAATTCCTGTATTAGCTAGCTTACAAATAAGTAAACTATGTGGCACTACATCAAAAGCTTTAGAAAAGTCAATTACCACTGCATCAGTTCTTCCCCCTGCATCTACCTTATCTGCCAAATCTTGAAATAATGAAGTAATTTGACTTTCGCACGAATACCCAGGTCTAAATCCATGTTGCGCTTCATTAACCACTTTTTATTTTCTAACTCCTCTCGTATATATTCTGCAATTAAAGGCTCCATTAATTTGAATAATACTGAAGGTAGACAAACTGGTTGATAATTATTTATTTCTGTTTTATTATCCCTCTTTATAAATCGGAACTATAATGACTGTTTTCCAGTCTTCCGGTAAGGCACAGTTGTTAATTGACATGTTGAACAAGAGCATAAGATAGGGAATCATGGCTTCAAACCCAAGCTTTAATATTTCAGTAGGTATATTGTGTGGTCCCCTTGATTTTCGGTTTTGCAGCATCTTAATCCTTTTGCGTAATTTGGGCGCCATTATTTGAAAAATCGTTTCTCCACTCTCCCCAATTTCCTGTTCGGAACTATCGTCGGATTTAAGAAAAACCGATACAAAATGCGAATTTAATATTTTAGCTTTATCCCTATCACTTAATACATCTATCCCATTAACGTAAAATCTGGTATGCTCTCTTTATTTCCCCTGCGTCTTTTTACATAATTGTAAAATGATCTCCAACAATTATTTGTCCCGCTAAAAATGTTATCTAAGAATCGTTCCTGCGCTTGCAACTTTTCGTCTTGTAATTGTTTAGCTAATTCTTTAAATTTGTTAAGATGCCATTCTGATATCTTCCTGTTATTATAAGCGTGCCTAGTCTTTCTTTTAAGTGTCCTAATACATTTTGTATAAAATTCTGGATCCGCTTTATGTTTAATAACTTTAAAAGGTACGTGTTCTCTAATTGTTTCCAGGATAAGTGTTTTGAAATTAACAAATGCTTCATTTACACTAGTGGCATATTTTACAAATATCCCATATTTTTCCCGGAGAAATGTTTGGATAGCCTCCCCGTTCACCCTATGGAAATCCCAACTAATTACATGTTCCGTTTCAAACCGGTTTGTCTGCCCTTTCCAGTTTAGGTCTAATTGCTCACACTGATGGTCACTTATACCTGGCAAGACATCGCATGCAGAAAACAATGACTCAGGTTTGCATAAAAATACGTCCAGTAATGCTGATTGTCGAGTAACAGTTTTCACGACTTGAAATAACCCCTGCTCCCAAACCAGAAAGTTAACAAGCTTTTGAGCTTCACCTCCTATTAACTGTCCATCCCAGTTTACATTTGGCACATTTAGATCCCCTGCTAATATAACATATTTCCCCCTTCGGAAGAGATCTTCTCCACTAGTTTATGAAGTGTAGCATACTCAGTTTCTCCAGGTGGTCTATAGCAAGATATATTGTTAAACTATTCCCTTTGTTTGCTTGATCAATAATTTCGATTGCCATAATCTCAACCTCTTCTTCTACCCATAATGTTTTGCTGTTTAGCTCTGATTTAGAGCAAATAAAGATTCCCCCTCCCCTTTCATCCCTGTCCCTCCTAAACACCCTGTAATCTGTTCTGAATACTTCTGCATCATTAATGTCAACATTCAGCCATGATTCCGTACCTATAATGACACTTGGATTGAATATTTCTACTAAATTCCAAAACTCTACAATTTTATTCATAATACTACGGCAATTTACCTGTAGCAGCCTTAAGGAATCAGCCCCTACCTGAAAATCTACGTTTTCCTGAAGTTGGTGTCATTGCTGCTCTTGCTGCTCGTTGTCGTAAGCCCACTTCGTCACCCTCGCGAACAAAGCTGCCAGCTTTGACGATCCTCTTCGGTTCAAGTGTACCCCATCCCGTCCGTAGTCCTAGTCTTCAATCCACGAATTCGGGTCAAGAAACTGAGCACCCAGTCGCTCCGCTACCCATGAAAAAGCTTCATTTACCTGCATCAGCTTTCTCCAGCTGGAGTCGCGTCTTCTTAGTACTCCACTGACGACTATTTTTGCTGAAGGAAACAGCTGTTTTGTCCTTTTAACTAAGTCATACATGTCACCCAACACATAGTTAACACTTCTCCGCAAGTCATTGCTCCCGACATGTAATACGATTGTCCGATATTTGCCTTCCATCTCCTCTTGCTTTCTCTCGACTTCCCTCACCAGACCGTCAACTCTAATGCCACGATAACAAACTACCTCCGCCGTTCGATTTCCAGCATGTCTCACAATAGAGTCCCCGACTATTAGGCAAGATTTCTCCTCTTCTTTTACTCTTTCTTCCCCATGCACCCTCAGTTGACGGTTTTCATCTTTGAGCCTCCGAATGATATTGTGACTCTGTGGGTTCATGAAATGAAAAGTCCAATTACACCACTCAAAAATGTTCCTTATTTCCACCGACTTGCAGTTAAACACTTGCCAATTACACAGGATTACGGAATGCACACAACTACGATTCACCAGTTAGTCCGTTACAATTCCACTTTGCCCTCGCAATTACTTAAAATCCTCCGATGCACGTACACAATCTTCTCGTCCGTACACTAGCACTGCGCTCTTACGCTGCTTGCCAAGAACTGACTGACTCCCTCCAGCCCGACGTGTTACTTATATAGGGTCAGCTGGCCAATCTGGAAGGTTCTGGATTAGATGAAATATCCCGTAAGTTCCAGAACTAAGGTGGAACGGAAAGAGACAGCGCAGTGATGTCTTTTTGTCCAGCCAAACCTCGTTACCGCTATAAGACAAACGACTGGGCGTGGCGAACGCCGACCGTCTCCTGCTGCTGCTGCCGGTTCTATAGGGAGTTCCGACGTGACACTGCTCCCTCCTCAAAGCTGGTCATCCCGAACAGCACCATCATAGTGTGCCAGGCGATCCAGGTGTACCACAAACATCTTCCCACGGGCAACCTCCTGGATGTGGTAGACCACGTCGTTAATCCTCTTCACCACCCCGTACGGTCCTTGCAATGGCTGCTGGAACTTCGGGCAGCATTCCTTGGTCCGGGTAGGACGGTAGAACCAGACCAGGTTACCTTGCTGGAAACCTTGGCTGTTGGCTTGCCTGTCATAGAAGGTTTTCATGCGGTCGCTCGCCTTCGGGATGTCTTGGCGAGCCATCTCGTGCATTTTGTGGAGATGGTCCACCAAGTTCTCCACATACTCGGCCGCCGGCTGTTTCGCTTCCGGAGGGCTTCCAAAAGCCAGGTCACAAGGGAGGCGTAAATCTCGACCGAACATTAAGCTGGCTGGCGTCATCCCAGTTGTGTCGTGTGTAGACGAGCGGTAGGCCAGCAAGAACACTGGCACCTTGACGTCCCAGTCTCGCTGATGGCTGGCCACGACCTTCCTATGGTGTTCCTCTAAGGTCTTGACGTATCTTTCGACCATGCCATCCGACTGGGGATGTAGAGGCGTCGTGCAGGTGTTGTTCACCCTAAGCCTTTGTAGTGCCTCCTTCATTAGGTTGGACTCAAAGTTGGTACCCTGGTCACTGTGTAGCTATAACGGCACCCCAAATCGACAGAACACTTGATCCACGAGGCAGTCTGTGATTGTCTTTGCCTCTTGGTTTGGGATGGCATACACCTCCGGCCACTTGGTGAAGTAGTCCACGACCAATATTAGGTACTTGTTGCCTCGGTCGGAAACTGGGAACGGCCCAGCAATGTCAACGGCGATCCGTTCGAGTGGCCCTCCGACGTCAATCGTTCGGTTCGCTCCCAGGTGTCCTCCCGAAGTACCGGCATGCACTTCCTCAAAGACTTCCGGGATCTTACTCCGAGGAAGTACCAACTGTTCTCTCTGCGCCTTCCCATCAGGTGATTCCCATACCCGGAACAGCACGCCCTCTCTGGTCTTCAGCGAGTCCCATTGGACCCTGTACGACTTGTAGGTGGCGCTCCTCGGTGCAATGTCTTCCCAGGTTGGTCTTGTCTCTGCCTCCACTTCCCTCAAGAGTGGCCCCAATTCTGCGTCCACCAGCTGCTCCCTCCTCAGGCCTGCGCTATCCCAGCCATTCGCAGGCACTGCCGCAACTGCTTGGACTGCTGCGGCACGCTTCTCCTCTTCCACTCTTGTGCACTGGCCGCACTCTTCTGGACAGGGTCTTCGGGACATGGCGTCTGCGTTACCGTAGCTCTTCCCTCTACGATGTTCCGAGGTGAAGTCGTACTCCTGCAGCCTCTGGACCCAACGTGCTGTCTGGCTTTCCAGGTTCTTAAAGTTCAATAGCCAGGTTAGTGCCGAATGGTCAGTCCTCAGGTGGAATGGCTGACCGTACAGGTACCTGTGGAAGTGCTCCAAGGTCTTTACTACCGCCAATAATTCCCGTCGGGTGACGCAGTAGTTCTGCTCTGACTTGGATAGCGTCTTGCTGTAATAGGCTATCACCCGCACAAGGCCGTCCTGGATCTGGGATAGGACACCTCCAATGCAATAGTTGCTGGCGTCGGTGTCCACAATGAAGGCGCCACCTGGTTGTGGAAATCCCAAAATTGGAGCACTGCACAGGGTCTCCTTTAGGTGCTGAAAAGCGTTTTCTGCGTCCTCCGTCCACACATAAGGCCGGTGTTCCTCTATGAGGCTGGGAGGGGTTTTGCGATGTTGGAGTACCCCTTTATGAAGCTGCGGTAATAAATGCACAGCCCCAGAAAACTGCGCAATTCTTTCTTATCTTTTGGGCGAGGCCAATTTCTCACAGCCTGTGTCTTCTCCGGGTGTGTGGCCTCTCCGGTTGCTGAGACTATGTGGCCTAAGTAGTTCATTTTCTTGAGGAAGAGCTGGAACTTCTACGCGTTCAGCTTCAAGTTGGTCGCCTGCAGTGCCTGGAGCACCTTACTCAGATTCTCGAGGTGATCTTCAAAAGTCTTCCCGACGATGATCATGTCGTCCAGGTATAGCAGACGGGCATCTTAAGTCAGCCCTCTCATTACTGATCCAATGAGGCGTTGGAAGGTAGCTGGTCCGTTGCAGAGGCCAAAGGGCATAACCGTCAACTGCCAGAGCCCTTGGCCTGCCGAGAATGTGGTCTTCACCTTGTCTCTTGAGTGTAGAGCTACCTGCCAGTAGCCCGACTTCAGGTCCAGGGTCGAGAAACACTGTGCACCAGCTAGCGCGTCCTGGGTGTCGTCAAAACGGGAAAGGGGAAACAGTCCTTCCGGGTGACAGCGTTCAACTTTCTGTAGTCTATGCAGAAGCGCAGCTCGCCATTCTTCTTTGTCACCAAGACTACAGGGAAACACCACAGGCTGTCAGACTCTTCAATCACTCCCCTGGATCTCATGTCCTCCAGCATGTCTCGTACCGCCCCTTGCTTCGCCAGCTGAACGCGTCTATGTGGTTGCCGAATAGGTCGGGCGTCTCCGGTGGCGATGCGGTGAAGCAGTTTGCCCGTGCGGCCATAGTCACTATCGCTGAAGACGCGCTCGTATCGCCTCAATAGTTGTCGAAATTACTCCACCTGTTCTGCGGTCATGTGGTCGGCAGCCCTCTCCAATAAGCTTTCTAGCCAGGGCCCCAGGTGTTGCTTTGGCGCCCGCTCCTGTGTCTTGTCGATTGCTGTTGCGCTCACCTTGGGCTCGCACGTTCCCAACTCCGTGCGCGCCTGGACGACGTGATCGGTGTCCGTTGGATTTAGCAGTCTCACTGGCTCCTCCTATTGGCACGGCAGCAATGCCCTGGCTACACACAGTCCGTGTATAGGCGTCTTCTTGTCCAGCATCATATTCCTGGTTCTCCGGTCTTCTAGTCGCGCCGTCACCACCACCTCGCTCCTCGCGAGGACAACCACGTCTGCGTTCAAGAAGACCCTGCAAATTCCAAGGCGCTCCTCTGGTTGACGGTATATAACCTCTTCTCCGTTGAGCCGCAGGAGCTTCTTGCCGACGTCGACCGTCGCATCGTGGCTCCTGAGGTCATCCAATCCCAGTATCACCTCCTCAGCCACAGACGTACGGTACTCCTTCCCAATGTCAGCTTCAGCAAGGCCTCCTTTTCAACAGGCAAGGTGTTGCCCGATGCCGTGACGAGCTGGTATGGACGACTCGGCTTCCTTGTCGGCAAACCCTTCGCCACGTCAGGTCTAATGATAGTCACAGCTGCCCCGGTGTCTACCAGCACGCGGCACGGCTTTCCTCGCACCCAACCATCCGCGATAAGGCTGTCATCCATACGCCGGCTGACGGCGCGCAGTGTCACTCGAGGGGATGGTGGTGAAGGCGCCGACGTGCCCCTCTCAACGCCGGCCCTTACTCGTTTTCCGGCTGCTCCTCCTGGTGTGGGCAGTCTCTCATGCAGGTGTCCGGGCTGTCCACACCCCCAACACAGGCCACTAGGTATTCGCCGGCGTCCCTCGGCTGGACTTCTTTCTCCGGTGTAGCCGTCACTAGTGGTAAAGAGTTGGATCCTACCATTTGACCTTGAAGTTTCGATTATTTGACCTTGAATGACCTTTGAGGTCATGCAATATGAGCTTGAACGTCATACAATTTTGCCTTGAAAGTCATGCCATTTGACCTTGAAGGTCATGGTGCACCCTCTGGACTGGTTGCATCTCCCGACGCACCCCCGCGCAACCCGACGCACTCCCAGGTACCTCCGTGCACCCCCTTGAATTTCTGCATCCCCCAGGCACCACGCGCAACCTGGACTTCCTGCATTCCCTCTGCAACCCCTAACTACCCCGCGCAACCCGACGCACTTGACTCTCTGAATATGCCACCCACCCCAGGCGCAACACCGCGTACCCTTATGACGCATTTCTCGACGCATCCCCACGCAACCCGACGCACTCACAGGTACCCCCGTGGACCCTCTTGAATTTCTGCATCCCCCAGACACCACGCGCAACCTGGACTTTCTGCATACCCTGTGCAACCCCTAACTACCCCTCGCAACCCGACGCACTTGACTTTCTGCATCTGCCACCCACCCCAGGCGCACCCCTCTTGACTTTCTGCATTCCCTGACGCACTCCCGTGCACCCGATGCACCCTCTTGAATTCCTGCATCCCTCGACGCAGCCGCTCGCAACCCGACGCACCCTCTTGAACCTCTGCATCCCCCAGGCACTCCCGGAAACCCTCCGGACAGGCTGCATGCGCTGCATTGGCTGCATCCTCCGTTGACGAACTGATTTACGCGTGCGCGCACGCGTTCGAGTTCGCGTACATGGCTCGGCGTCCCGGGAGATTGACCTTGGGTCTGCACGCCATTTGACCTTAAAGGTTATGGTGCACCCTCTGGACTGGTTGCATCCCTGGACGCACCCCCTGGACTTTTTGCATGCCCCTAACCACCCCGCGCAAGCCGACGCACTTGACCCTCTGCATTTGCCACCCACCCCCGGCGCGCCCCTTGGTGGGTTAAGTTTTGGGGAAAAGGGGTTATCTTTTTTATTTTTATTAAGAATACATTGGAATAAAGGTTACGTGACTTTAGGAGAGGGAATGGAGACTGACTGTTGGGCGGTCAAGGATGAAAGGGAAGACATTCAGGTGAGTTTCTTATTGAAACGGAGGCAGGAAGTGACGTGTAAGGCTTTGATTGGTTAAAATAAGAATGTTTTTGATTGGTCGAGAGGGTAAAGGCATATTTGTGATTTGCAGCAATAAACGCGTCTATGATTGGATGGAAAAAAACTGGAACAAAGAAATACGGGAGAAATAAAATGCAAATTAGCAGAAAGTGACGAGGAAGTAATATGAGAATGAAAAGTAGGCATTTACCTGTATTGAAATTGGATAAATTTCTGCAATGTTTGTGAACTTGGCCTTTACCTGGAACGTCCGGTATTGTAGAAGAAACCAAATTGCTTGTGTGTGATTTCCATTCTTTAAAAAAGAGTTAGACTGCCGGGGTACAGAAAAAAATGCACACACAAGCAAAATTGTCCTACTCTAGGCGCCACGTTCGGCTTATGCCATTCAGCGGAAATATACAATAACATTTAGCTGCATTAACATCAGTCTGTTACCTGAGACTTGTAGGTTAAACCTTCACATGAGTCTCGCTTCTGGTTCTTTCCATTTACACATTTACATGAATGACGCTCCTTGCTCTCCTAATTAGCACTCTTACAAGAATTTCCCACCTCACATTTTTGACACTCCGCGACACGTTCCGACAAGCTTGAAACTAGATCAGTGGCGTATTGGGTCGATGGTTGCGACTTTGCTTAGTTCAACTCATTCCTTTTCGAATATTTTCTCTGCAACCCTAAGCCACTGTTTTTTCGGCTTCTAAAAACTGCCTAAAATTGCATAAAATGTCAAAAATTTAAAAAAATCTAAAGTTTCAAAAATTCCCTCTGGTTCTGATCTGCTTTGCACCAAGACAGATACGATAACCACCTGAATTGGCCTCTAATGCGCGCTGACTTCCTCCTTAACTTTTTATACTGGAAGTTACGTAACCAAAACACGCACGTCTTTTTCCTGTTACCGTGAGAACTGCTTTTCAGGCGCATTTAGAAGTTTTTCAGCAATTTTTCAGAAAGCGCAATGTTTCACATTTCACTACCGACAATAGCAGGAAGTGACGTGTAAGGTTTCGATTGGTTAAAATAAGAATGTCTTTGATTGGTCGAGAGGGGTAAAGGCAGATTTGTGAGAAAGCAAAATGCTTGTGTGTGCATTCCATCCTTTTAAAAAGAGCATTTAGCGGAAATATATAATAACATTTAGCTGCATTAACATGAATTAGTCCAATAATAAGTTTAAAGTACGTGGTGCGTAATTGATGAAAGTGTGAAAAGTAGACATTTCCCTATATTGCATTTGAATACATTCCAGCAATGTTTGTTGTCTTGGCCTTTACCTTGCACGTCCGCTGCTCTAGAGAAAAGGAAACTGCTTGTGTGTGTGCCATTTAAAGCAGTAACACTTACGGGTTACAGAAAAAATGCAAGCTTGCAAAAGTGTGTCCTGTTGCAGGTGCGTGGATATCTGAACGTGCAGTTGCACTTTGGTCTGTTTTGAACGGCTATATGCGTATTGATTTTGCCTTTAAGAGAACAATTGGAAATTTCAGGCAACTAACAAGGAATATCTCGGAAGGGTTAACTGGAGGGAAAAGTTATATAAATTACTGTCACATGAATTTCTCAACTCAGTGTTCTAATGAACAAATTGACATTAATTTCGCAATTCTAAATACTTCACAAAGTTCTAAAATTTCGAAATATTTTTTAGCATTCCAAAATGTCCAAAAATTTCTTAAACCTTCTAAAAATGCCCAATTTTTGCAAAAATGCCTAAACTTTTGAAAACCGCCTAAAATTTCATAATATTTCGACAATTTTGCTTGTGTGTGCATTTTTTCTGTACCCCGGAAGTCTAACCCTTTTTAAAAGAATGGAATGCACACACAAGCAATTTGCTTTCTTCTACAATACCGGACGTTCCAGGTAAAGGCCAAGTTCACAAACATTGCAGAAATTTATCCAATTTCAATATAGGTAAATACCTACTTGTAATCTTCATATTACTTTTTCGTCACTTTCTGCTTATTTGCATTTTATTTCCCCCGTATTTCTTTGTTCCAGTTTTTTCCATCCAATCACAAACGCGTTTATTTCTGCAAATCACAAATCTGCCTTTACCCTCTCGACCAATCAAAAACATTCTTATTTTAACCAATCAAAGCCTTACACGTCACTTCCTGCCTCCGTTTCAATAAGAAACTCACCTGAATGTCTTCCTTTTCATCCTTGACCGCCCAACAGCCAGCCTCCATTCCCTCTCCTAAAGTCACGTAACCTTTATTCCAATGTATTCTTAATAAAAGTAAAAAAGATAACCCATTTTACCCAAAACCTACACCACCAAGGGTTGCGCTGGGGGTGGGTAGCAAATGCAGAGGTTCAAGTGTGTCGGGTTGCGCGGGGTGGTTAGGGGCATGCAAAAAGTCCAGAGGGTGCACCATAACCTTTAAGATCAAATGGCGTGCAGACCCAAGGTCAATCTCCCGGGGCGCCGAGCAATGTACGCGAGCGCGAACGCGTGCGCGCACGCGTAAATCAGTTTGTCAACGGAGAATGCAGCCAGTGCAGCGCATGCAGCCTGTGCGGAGGGTTTACGGGAGTGCCTGGGGGATGCAGAGATTCAAGAGGGTGCGTCGGGTTGCGCGGGAGTACGTCAAGGAATGCAGAAAGTCAAGAGGGGTGCGTTTGGGGTGGGTCGCAGATGCAGAAAGTCAAGTGCGTCGGATTGCGCGGGGTAGTTAGGGGTTGCACAGGGAATGCAGGAAGACCAGGTTGCGCGTGGTGCCTGGAGGATGCAGAAATTCAAGAGGGTGCACGGGTATACCTGTGAGTGCGTCGGGTTGCGTGAGGGTGCGTCGAGGAATGCAGGAAGTCAAGAGGATGCATCGGCATGCGCGGGGGTGCGTCGAGGAATTCGTAAAGAGGGTACGTGGAGTTGCGCCTGGGGTGGGTGGCAGATGCAGAGAGTCAAGTGCGTCGGGTTGCGCGGGATAGTTAGGGGTTTCAGAGGGAATGCAGGAAGTCCAGGTTGCGCGTGTGGCCTGGGGTATGCAGAAATTCAAGAGGGTGCAAGGGGGTACCTGGGAGTGCTTCGGGTTGCGCGGGGGTGCGTCGGGGGATGTAACCAGTCCAGAGGGTGCACCATGACCTTCAAGGTCAAATGACATCACCATCAAGGTCAAATTGTATGACCTTCAAGGTAAAATTCTTCAAGGTCATATAGAAGGACCTCAAAGGTCATTCAAGGTCAAATGGTCGGAACTTCATGGTCAAATGGTCGGATCCAACACTTTACTACTGTCACTTCTCGTTCTCGACTTCGGCATAGCTGTTACTTTGGCCGCCTCCATCCTTAATGCTGCTGTCAGCGCCTCGTGGATGGTTTTATAATCGCCGAGCATTAGGCGCTGACGAGTCTCCGTGTCTTGTACCCCGTCCACGAATGTGTAGGCAGCTCCCCGCGGTACGAACTCTGGTGGCAGGTCGACTAGGGCCTTGCTAGCCAGTTGTTCAACTGCCAGGGCGAACTCCTGCAGCGTCTCCCCTGGCTGCTGTGACCTTGCCTTCAGCTGGCTGCGGTACGCTTCGGCTAAGCGGTGGTTCCCAAAACGATTCTCTAGGGCCTCCCAGATTTCCTTGGGTGCCGCCGTTGAATGAAACGTGCTCAGGACTTCCGCGGCCGGACCCTGGAGGCTGTCAATTAACTGTGTGGCCTCCTCTTCTGGTGACCATTTGTTGTGCTTGGCCACTGTGTCGAACTGGCGGCGGAAGACTTCAAACGTTGATGCGCCGTCATATTTCGGAGGTTTGACGCGCGCCGATGTTGTGTTGCGTACCGGCGCTTCGGCCACAAATCCTTCTACCTCCTTCAGACGACGTCCTCCATCATGGCGCTCAGGGACCTGACGCTGCTGTCGGCTTTTACTTCCAGCTCATTAACGCGGCTCGCCAGGTCTTCGACGGCTCGCCTAACTCTGTGACGTCTTCTTTTACGCCGGCCAACTGTTCTTCAAATTTGGCGGCGAGAGCCTTGTTTGCCACCTTCATTTCCTTGGCCAGTTCTGCCAGCTTTGCGGTCATTGTCGTGGCCAAGTTGTTGTTTGCCGCTTCAGCTTTTGTTAACTCGTTCATCTTCGCGGCCAAGTTGTTATTTGACGTCTTCATTTGTTTCAGTTCCGCGGCCAGGTTGTTATTTGTGGTCTCCAGCTTCGCGGACAGGCTGTTATTTGCCGCTTCCGTCTTCTCTGTTAATTCGGCCTTCATTTCCATCATCTTCTCCAAAAAAATTTCCAATGCCGCGTCCATCGTTGTAATGTTCGGTGATGTTATCGTCCCGCTTCCTCTACACCAGTGTGACTTTGTGGGTTTGTGAAATGAAAAGTCCAATTGCACCATTTAAAAATGTTCTTCATTTCCACCGACTTACAGTTAAACACTTGCCAATTACACAGGATTACAGAATGTACACAACTACGATTCACCAGTTCGTCCGTTACAATTCCACTTTGCTCTCGCAATTACGTACAAAACAACACCAACTATGGCATTGCTAGTAACAACGGCCATTTGGCCGATTGATTTATTAATAAGATTGAAGGGCGCAAAATTTTGGGCGAAAAAAGGAAACTTAGAAAAAGTTTATAATATAACTGGAGTCAGAACAAACAAATCTTGGGTGATTAAAAATAGTTTAAAAGATAAATGGCAAAAAGAATGGACAGACAGTCTAGAAGGTAGAAGAGTGTTTGAAATGTTTCAGAACGTCAAAGAGAGACTAAAATTGAATTTTATTCAACCAACAAAGGGATTTATACATTATATAACTGGACACGGACCTTATAAGACCTATTGGAAGAAAATCAATAAAACTGAAAATGATATATGTGAATTATGTAACAAACAAGATAATCCTGAACATGTAGTATTTGAATGTGGAAGATATGCAATTCACCAACAAGAAGAGAGGCATGCGCTAGCAGGATATATCGTATATGACATAATTCGAGATCAACAATTGGTAAATAAATTACAAGTTTTGACTAACTTTGTAAGTAAGAAAGCATGGGAGGTAAAAATATTCAAAGGAGAAAGAGTTGATAATAGGCGAAGAATAGTACAAGATCCAAGAAGGAGTTCTAGAATACAAAATAGGATAAGACGGGAAGAATTATTGAATAATCTAACAATGGAGTTGACTGCATGGGCGGCGGAGGGAGAGAGTGATGGCGGAGGCCATGGTGGACTACAGAATTAGTAGATTTAGATATAGATTTAGGAAATAAGGATTTTGTAATTTTTATAGTTGTTTTCTTTTGTTTTTTGCTTTTTTTGTGTTTATTTCTGTTATTTTATTTCATTTTATTTTTGTAGAGTAGTTTTCTGAGAGATTTGTATAATTATAACATTTGTAAGGATTTTATGGAAAAATAAAGAGAAAATTTGGATATATGCCCCGGTATAGTTGTCTAGGTGCCGGGGTAGAATATTCAGATTTTATTTATTTATTTATTTATTTATTTATTTATTTATTTATTTATTTATTAATCCTCCGATGCACGTACACAATCTTCTCGTCCGTACACTAGCGCTGCACACTTACGCTGCTTGCCAAGAACTGACTGACTCCCTCCATCCCTACGCGTTACTCATATATGGTCAGCTGGCCAATCTGGAAGGTTCTGAATTAGATGAAATATCCCGTAAGTTCGAGAACTAAGGTGGAACAGAAAGAGACGGCGCAGTGATGCTTTTTGTCCAGCCAACCCTCGTTACCGCTATAAGACAAACGAGTGGGCGTGGCGAACGCCGACCGTCTCCTGCTGCTGCTGCCGGTTCTATAGGGAGTTCCGACGTTCGGGTGACAATATCTTCCGCCTGTTGTAGCTTAAAGCGTAGTTCCCGTGCTTCTTCTTGAAGCTGCTCCAGTTTCCTCTGATTTGCGGTGACGGTCTCGGCTCCCCTGCATTCCTTGCATACCCAGGTTTCCTCGATGTTCATGTCCCTCTTCACTTTCTGGCAGCCAAAGTGAAACCACTTCGAGCAATTATTGCACATAAGTCCGGTCCTCAGAACTTTAATACAGCTCCCACATCGTTCGTCCGCTACAGGTCCTGGATTAATCTCAATTCCCCCTATCACTAGTAAAGTTACTAACACAAAAATGACAAAATAACTCTGTGAAGTTTCCGTAGTACCTTCACGCTGACTACCTGCTCCCCGTGAGCGCAGACCTGACCACATTCCGATCCTCGCCCGGTAAATCACCAAGTCAACACCCATTGTCTCAACTCGTTGGTAAACTTTGTAACGATATGTTTTAGTTAGAACTTTGTATATGAATATTTTGTTCTGATATGACTTAGTAGGCCATGTAATGACAATATTCAAAACAAATATAGGTGTAATTTTGTGATTGGCCGCAGTAATAATTGTATTACGTAATGCGGTGACGTAGCAGTACATCGGCCAATCACAAAATTAATAGAGGAGTAACGATAGTTACGGAAAATCAATAATCTTGAGATAGATATATGTTCTTCAGTCTTGTTTCATGACGATGAAAAATGTTGCGATGAATATAATTGTAAAGGAAAGTTAATAACCATCAAAAAGGGTTATTCGGTATTCGTAAGAGAAACGAGTGAATTGTAATTCAGATGATACAATGAAATCAAATAATATATTTAATCAAATTCAATCATCAAGAAGTACAATTTAACATGCAATGATTAAGCAGGAAAAACGCCACAATTTTGGCGTCCCAACTTCCAGGCTTCGAATTGGTAGCAAGTTTATTTACACAACGGTCAAAGGAAACTTCCAGCTGTTATCTACACATCGTTAGAGAATCAAGACGACCAACTGCAAGTTAAAATACTCCAATATATGAGATTCCGAAGTGGGCGTAAATTGCCAGAAAGGATGGATCATCGCCATCAGTTTAGTGTACAGTTGCATGAAGGAAACGTGCTTGCACAGGGTGAGGGACATGTTATTGAATCACCAGATGTAATTTCCTTAGATCAGATAGTGAAGATGATAGCAGAACTCAGTAGCAAATTAGATGCTAAGATAGATAACGTGAATCAATTAAGCTCACAAGAGAAAGATATAACTAACCTAAGTGAACAAAAAGAGAGGTTAGAATTTGTACAGAATAGACAATCTAATGAACTAAGTGAACTAGTAAGCCAAGAAAAAAGAACTTTACAGACAAATGTTGACTTACCATACAATGAATGTTATAATATAGATGGTTATCAGAAGATGTATATAGTAAACTCAAACTATAAGTATTTTGATATGAACTGTAATGTATATGTACACGAAACTCTCCCACAAACACAAATACACAATGAAGGCCATAGTGGTCACATGTATGATACATCACATGAAATAATGTTGCTAAAGTTTTGTAAAAGATTTGAACACACAACTAATCTAACCTTCAGAGTTATAATATACATAAAAACAAAAGATGTATTTACCAAGATCTGGATGCTTGCATAGATCAGGTTAGCCAACTGAGGAAAATGTATCACACTAACTGTTCAAAAATTATGACTATGAACTTTGTCATAGATACAGGACAGCCAAAAAAATTAATTATGTGGGCAAATCACCCAACATGAACAGCAAAACAGAGAAATCTTTTGTATATAAATTGTATATATAATTTATTTTATTTCAGTTATTTCATTTTAATTGTATATGTATATATATTGTGACTTTATGGGTTCGTGGAATTAAAAGTCCGATTGCACCACTCAAAAATGTTCTTTATTTCCACCGATTTATAGTCGAACACTTGCCAATTACACAGAATTACGTAATGCACAAAATTATGTTTCACCAATTGGTCTCTTACAGTTCCACTGGCGCTCACAGTAACGCACACTCTTCTGATGCACGTACACAGTCTTCTTGTCCGGACACTAGCACGGCGCTGCTTCGCTGCTCGCCAAGAACTGACTCAACTCACTCATTGCAGCCCTTTTTATAGGAATATCACTGTTTTCTAGACGTCTCTCGTTTACAGTGAATCACCATGAAGGTTCCAGACGGCAGAGGAAAGGGGAAGAGGCGGCCAGCAACAAGTGAAACTTCCCTAATCATCCCCTCAATTAGTGACTGAGATTAATGGGTGGGTGTGGCGCGGCCCCTGGTCCCTTACTCAGCTGTCGTTGGTTGTGCTTTCCGATAATTGGGTGACACTGCTCCCTCCTCAAAGCTGGTCGTCCCGAACAGCACCATCGTAGCGGGCTAGACGATCCAGGGGTACCACCAACATCTTCCCTCGGGGAACCTTCTGGATGCGGTAGACTACGTCGTTAATCCTCTTCACCACCCGGTATGGTCCTTGCCATGGATTCTGGAGCTTCGGGCAGCGTCCCTTGGTCCGGGTAGGACGGTACAACAAGACCAGGTCACCTTGCTGGAACCCTTGTCTGTTGGCTTGCCTGACATACCTGGTGTTCATGCGGTCGCTCGCCTTCTGGATGCTCTGGCGAGCCATCTCGTGCATGTCGTGGAGATGGTCCACCAAGTTCTCCACATACTCGGTCGCTGGCCGTTTCGCTTCCGGAGGGCTTCCAAAAGCCAGGCCACAAGGGAGGCGTAACTCTCGGCCAAACATTAAGCTGGATGGTGTCATCCCAGTTGTGTCGTGTGTAGACGAGCGGTAGACGAGCAGGAACAGTGGCACCTTGACGTCCCAGTCTCGCTGATGGCTGGCCACGACCTTCCTCAGGTGTTCCTCTAAGGTCTTGATGTACCTTTCGACCATGCCATTCGACTGGGGATGTAGAGGCGTCGTGCGGGTCTTTTTCACCCCAAGCATTTGTAGTGCCACCTTCATTAGGTTGGACTGAAAGAAGGTACCCTGGTCACTGTGTGACTCTAACGGCACCCCAAATCGACCGAACACCTGCTCCACGAGGTAGTCTGTGATTGTCTTTGCCTCTTGGTTTGGGATGGCATACACCTCCGGCCACTTGGTGAAGTAGTCCACGACCACCATTAGGTACTTGTTGCCTCTGTCGGAAACTGGAAACGGTCCCGCAATGTCAACGGCGATCCGCTCGAATGGCGCTCCAACGTTGTACTGCAGCATGTGACCCCAGCTCCTAGTCTGGGGGCCACGACTCGCCGTGCACACGTGACTCTGACGGCACCATCTCTCAGCATCCTCTCGGAGTCTCAGCCAGTAGTAGCGCTGCCGTAGTTTGTCAATCGTTCGGTTCGCTCCCAGGTGTCCACCCGAAGTACTCTCTTGCACTTCCTCCAAGACTTCCGGGACCTTACTCCGGGGAAGTACCAACTGTTCTCTCTGCGTCTTCCCATCGAGTGACTCCCATACCCGGAATAGCACGCTCTCTTTGGTCTTCAACGAGTCCCATTGGGCCCAGTACGATTTGTAGGTGGCGCTCCTCGGTGACAGGTCCTCCCAGGTTGGTCTCGTCCCTGCCTCCACTTCCCTCAAGAGTGGCCCCAAGTCTGCGTCCGCCAGCTGCTCCCTGCTCAGGCTTGCGCTATCCCAGCCGTCCGCAGGCACTGCCACAACTACTCGGACTGCTGCGGCACCCTCCTTCTCTTCCACTATTGTGCACTGGCCGCACTCCTCTGGACAGGGTCTTCGGGACATAGCGTTCTGAACAGGGTCTGCGGGATATGGCGTCTGCGTTACCGTGGCTCTTACCTCTACGATGTTCCGAGGTAAAGTCGTCCTCCTGCAGCCTCTGGCCCCAACGTGCTGTCTGGCTTTCCAGGTTCTTAAAGCTCAATAGCCAGGTTAGGGCAGAATGATCAGTCCTCAGGTGAAATGGCTGACCGTACAGGTACCTGTGGAAGTGCTCCAAGGTCTCTACTACCGCCAATAATTCTCGTCGGGTGACGCAGTAGTTCTTCTCTGCCTTGGATAGCGTCTTGCTGTAATAGGCTATCACCCGCTCAAGGCCGTCCTGGATCTGGGATAGGACACCTCCAATGCAATAGTTGCTGGCGTCGGTGTCCACAATGAAGGCGCCACCCGGTTGTGGAAATCCCAAAATTGGAGCACTGCACAGGGTCTCCTTTAGGTGCTGGAAAGCGTTTTCTGCGTCCTCCGTCCACACATAAGGCCGGTGTTCCTCTATCAGGCTGGGAGGGGTTTTGCGATGTTGGAGTACCCCTTTATGAAGCTGCGGTAATAAATGCACAGCCCCAGAAAACTGCGCAATTCTTTCTTATCTTTTGGGCGAGGCCAATTTCTCACAGCCTGTGTCTTCTCCGGGTGTGTGGCCTCTCCGGTTGCTGAGACTATGTGGCCTAAGTAGTTCATTTTCTTGAGGAAGAGCTGGCACTTCTACGTGTTCAGCTTCAAGTTGGTCGCCTGCAGTGTCTGGAGCACCTTACTCAGATTCTCGAGGTGATCTTCAAGTCTTCCCCACAATGATGATGTTGTCCAGGTATAGCAGGCATGTGTCGTAAGTCAGCCCTCTCATCACTGACTACATGAGGCGTTGGAAGGTAGCTTGTTGCGTTGCAGAGGCCAAAGGGCATAACCGTGAACTGCCAGAGCCATTGGCCTGTCAAGAATGCGGTCTTCTCCTTGTCACTTTGGTCTAGAGCTACCTGCCAGTAGCCTGACTTCCGGTCCAGGGTCGAGAACCACAGTGCACCAGCTAGCGTGTCCAAGGTGTCGTCAATCCGGGGTAAGAGGAAACAGTCCTTCCGGGTGACAGCGTTCAACTTTCTGTAGTCTACGCAGAGGCGCAGCTCGCCGTTCTTCTTTGTCACCAAGACTACAGGGGAACACCAAGGGCTGTCAGACTCTTCAATCACTCCCCTTGATCCCATATCCCCCAGCATGTCTCGTACCGCCCCTTGCTTCGCCAGCTGAACGCGTCTATGTGGTTGCCGAATAGGTCGGTCGTCCCCGGTGTCGATGCGGTGAAGCACTTTGTCCGTGCAGCCATAGTCACTGTCGCCTTGACTGAAGACGCTCTGGTATCGCCTCAGCAGTTGTCGAACCTTCTCCAGCTGTGCTGCGGTCAGGTGGTCGGCCGCCCTCTCCAGTAAACCTTCTGGCCGGGCCCCAGATGTTGCGTCGGCACCGTCTCCAGCTGTGCTGCGGTCAGGTAGTCGGCCGCCCTCTCCAGTAAACCTTCTGGCCGGGGCCCCAGATGTTGCGTCGAAACCGTCGCCTGTGACTTGTCGATGGCTGTTACGCTCACCACGGGCTCGCACGTTCCCAACTCCGTCCTGGCCTGGACGTCGTAATCGGTGTCCGTTGGATTTAGCAGTCTCACCGGCACCTCCTCTCGACACGGCAGCAATGCCCTGGCTACAAACAGTCCGTGTACAGGCGTCTTACGGTCCAGCATCATATTCGTGGTTCTCTGGCCCTCCAGACGCGCCGTCACCACCACCTCGCTCCTCGCGGGGACAACCACGTCTTCGTTCAAGATGACCCTGCAGATTCCCGCTCTTCGGGTTGACGGAGTATAACCTCTTCTCCGTTAAGCCGCAGGACCTTCCTGCCTACGTCGAGCGTCACCTCGTGGCTCCTGAGGGCATCCAGTCCCAGAATCACCTCCTCAGCCACCTTCGCGACGAACACCCAAAGACGTACGACACTCCGTCCCAAGGTCAACGTTAGCAGCGCCTCCTTCTCCACAGGTAAGGTGTCGCCCGATGCCGTCACAAGCTAGTATGGTCGGCATGTCTTCCTCGTCGGCAAACCCTTCGTCACGTCAGGTCTGATGATGGTCACGGCCGCCCCGGTGTCCACCAGCACGCGGCACGGCTTTCCTCTTACCCAGCCTTCCGCGATGAGGCTGTCATCCATCCTACGGCTGACGGCGCGCAGTGTCACTCGAGGAGATTGTGTGGACGGCGCCGACGTGCTCCTCGCCACGCCGGGCCATACTCATTTTTCCGGCTGCCCTTCCTGATGTCGGCAATCTCTCTCTAGGTGTCCCGACTATCCACATCCCCAACACAGGCCACTAAGTTTTCGGCGGTGTCCCTCGGCTGCCTTGTGTAACGGACACTCCTCGTCCTCAACGTCGGGATAGCTGTTACCTTGGCCACCGCCATCCTTAATGCTGCCGTCAGCACCTTGTGGGTTGCTTTATAATCGCCGAGCATTATGCGCTGACGAATCTCGGTGTCTCGTTCCCCGTCCACGGACGTAAAGGCAGCTTCCCGGGACACGACCTCTGGTGGGAGGTCGACCAGGGCCTTGATTTCCAGTTCTTCAACTGGCAGGGCGAACTCCTGCAGCGTCTCCCCTGGCTGCTGTGACCTTGCCTTTAGCTGGCTGCTGTACGCTGCGGCTAAGCGGTGGTTTCCGAAACGATTTTCCAGGAACTCCCAGATGTCCTTGGGCGCCGCCGTTGCCTGCACCGCGTTTAGGACTTCCGCGGGCCGTCCCTGGAGGCTGGCTATTAACTGTGTGGCCTCCTCCTCTGGCGTCCATTTGTTGTGCTTGGCCACTGCGTCGAATTGGCGGCGGAAGACCTCAAACGTTGACGCGTGGTCATATTTCGGAGGTTTGACGGGCGCCGATGTTGTGCCGCGTCCCGGTGCGTCGGCCTTCAAATCCTTCAACCTCCTGCAGACGACGTCCTCCACCATGGCGCTCAGGAACTTGACGCTGCTGTCGGCCTTTCCTTCCAGGTTATTAACGCGGTTAGCAGGGTCTTCAACGTCTTCCGCCATGGCGTTCAGGGACTTGGCGTTACTGTCTGCCTTTTCCTCTAGGTCATTGAAGCGGTTCGCCAGGTCCTCAACGCGCTCGTCCACTTGGCCCATCCGCTTGCCCAGCTCCGTCACGTCATCCCTCACGCCGGCCGACTGTTCTTCAAATTTGGCGGCGAGAGCCTCGTTCGCCACCTTCATTTCGGTGGTCAGTTCGGCCATCTTTGCGGTCATTGGCGTGGCCAAGTTGTTGTTTGCCGCTTCTGTTTTTGTTGTTAACTCGTTCATCTTCGCGGCCAAGTTGTTATTTACCGCTTCCGTCTTCTCTGTTAATTCGGCCTTCATTTCCATCATCTTCTCCAAAGCTTTTTCCAATGCTGCGTCCATGGTTGTAATGTTCGGTAATGCTATCGTCCCGCCTCCTGACACCAGTGTGACTTTGTGGGTTCGTGGAATTAAAAGTCCGATTGCACCACTCAAAAGAGTTCTTTATTTCCCCCGACTTAGAGTTGAACACTTGCCAATTACACAGAATTACGTAATGCACACAATTACGTTTCACCAATTGGTCTCTTACAGTTGCACTTCCGCTCACAGTTACGCACACTCTTCCGATGCACGTACACAGTCTTCTCGTCCGGACACTAGCACGACGCTGCTTCGCTGCTCGCCAAGAACTGACTCAGCTCACTCATTGCAGCCCTTTTTATAGGAATATCACTGTTTTCTAGACGTCTCTCGTTTTCAGTGAATCACCGCGAAGGTTCCAGACGGCAGAGGAAGGGGGAAGAGGCGGCCAGCAACAAGTGAAACTTCCCTAATCATCCCCTCAGTTAGTGACTGAGATTAATGGGTGGGTGTGGCGCGGCCTCTGGTTCCTTACTCAGCAGTCGTTGTTTGTGCTTTCCGATAATTGGGTGACAATATATTCGTTTACCAATTGTTATGTTAGTAAAAATAGTGTGTTATAGCATGTTCATTGTCGCTAATTTAAAAATATTAACTATAAAAATACTTAATGCAAATTTGGGGCGGGGCACACCCCACTCATAAAGACAAAATTGTATATTTAAAAAACGTGTTATAGTAATGCTAATTTGTTGTTAAAAGTTCATTTATTATTATACTTCGTTTAATGTATGTTTATTGTTATATTTTATGTAATACTTATGTTATAGTTCATTGTTGTAAACAGAATTGTTAAATTTGGGGCTTTCTTCAAAATATATGGAAACACATTGTTGAAGTATTTAAGTTAAATTAGTTAAAATAATTTTCCATATATTTTGAAGAGGGTATTTATAACGATATGTTTTAGCTAGAACTTTTTATATGAATATTGTTTTCTGATATGACTTAGTAGGCCATGTAATGACAATATTAAAAACAAATATAGGTGTAATTTTGTGATTGGCCGTAGTAATAATTGTATTACGTAATGCAGTGACGGAGCAGTACATCGGCCAATCACAAAATTAATAGAAGAGTAACGATTGTTACGGAGAAATCAATAATCTTAAGATAGATATATGTTCTTGAGTCTTGTTTCATGACGATGAAAAATGTTGCGGTGAATATAATTGTAAAGGAAAGTTAATAACCTTCATAAAGGGTTATTCGGTATTCGTAATAGAAACGAGTGAATTGTAATTCAGATTATACAATTAAATAATATATTGTGGCTTTGTGGGTTCGTGAAATGAAAAGTCCGATTGCACCACTCAAAAATGTTCTTTATTTCCACCGACTTACAGTTAAACACTTGCCAATTACACAGAATTACGTAATGCACACAATTACGATTCACCAGTTCGTCCGTTACAATTCCACTTGCACCGCGATTACGTAAACTCCTCCGACGCACGTACGCAGTACGTCCCCTCGCTGGGCGCTCCTCACAGCTGTTCGCCAAACACTGACTGACTCACTTCACTCGCTGCAGCCCTTTTTATAGGAATATCGCCGTCTTCTCGAAGTCTCTAGTTTCCGTGATTCCACGCGAAGGTTCCAGATGGCAGTGGGAGGGAGGAAAGGGGCGGCCAGTGACAAGTGACATTTCCCTAATCACCCCTCAGTTTGTGACTGAGATTAATGTGGGGGCGTGGTTCGGCTCCCTCGGGTCCCTTCCAGCTGTCGCCGGTCATGCCTTCCGCTAATTGGGTGACAATATTACGAAATCGGAGTCATATAAATTTCATTTCTGTCACCAAAAATCCACACCTGAGAAAAGATCTCATGACTCTTATTTAATCAAATCAAAGTATTGAAAATGTGTCTTCATCCACTGGCAGAGTTCCCTGTGTTTCCTTTTACTCCATTGTTAGATGTACTTGACCTTCCAATTTCTATTGTACCATTAAGAGCTCGTGTGAAACACTAGCATCGCTGTCAAGGTAACATGTACTAACAGAATAAATATAAATAAGAATTTCCTGAGGTTCTACGCCTAAAAGTGCAATTAGAAGGTACAATGAATAAGTACAATGAAAAGATGCTTATTCAGAATATTCTTACAAACTTAAAATTGCTCCTATAAGTAAAATTTTATAGAATGCATTGAGTATTTTACACACAAGTTAGGCAAGAATCGCAAGTCAAATATATGAAAGATGAAACAAAAGTAAACTAAACGTAGAATTAAATACTGAAAGTCCAATAACCTTTAACCTGAAATTAAAAAATAGAAAACATTTGAGACAATCTTAAGTATGAAACCTTATATTTCACGGTAGGGGACTTAGCACTTAACAATATTAGAACAAAATCGACTAAAACAAAGCTCTATCTGAAAACAGTGAAGTAGTTAAAAATGTTGGCAGAAGAGCAAGTGAAGGAATATAGGAATAACCAAGAACTTCCATCAAGAACGTTACTAGAAATTAAACTAACCATGCCAATAGCATCTATATGTCGTCTTTTAAAATATTAAATGTATTATAAATTTTAAGAAACGTATTTGATATTAAAAAGATTTTATGTATCAACTCTAACACTAATATACCACTGTGTAACATAGGGTTCATAAATATGGATAAATAAAAAAAAATGTAAAACTGTTGGTGTACTAACTTGTTAATTAATAATGTTAATAGAATATTTGAGGGAACCATGCATTGCAGCGAGAAGCGACCAGGTCACTGTTACAGGAGAAAAGGAACTCATGCCCATATTGCAACCAAAGCATCAAAGGAGAGATGTAGTTGGTATACGACCTTGTGAATTATTAATGTTAATAGAAAATTTGAGGTATCCATGCACTACAGCGTGAAGCAACAAGTCAATGTTACAGAAGAAAAGGATCAAATGTCCACATCGCACAACAAGCATCAAAGGTGAGATGTAGTTGGTATACGACCTTGTTAATAATTAATGTTAATAGAATATTTGAGGTATCCGTGCATTACAGTGTTAAGCGACCAGCTCACTGCTACAGAAGGAAAGGATCAGATGTCCACATCGCACAACATGCATCAAAGGTGAGATGTAGTTGGTATACGACCTTGTTAATTATTAACGTTAATAGAGTATTTGAGGTATCCGTGCACTACAGCGTGAACGGACCAGGTCACTGTTACAGGAGAAGTGGATCTCATGCTCACAGGTTACCACAAACATCAAAGGTGAGATGTAGTTGGTATACGATTTTGTTAATTATTATTGTTAATAGAATATTTGAGGTATCTGTGCACTGCAGCGTGAAGGGACCAGGTCACTGTTACAGGAGAAATGGATCTCATGGACACAGAGTACAACAAGCATCAAAGGTAAGATATAGTTGGTATACGATTTTGTTAATTATTAATGTTAATAGAATATTTGAGGTATCTGTGCACAGCAGCGTGAAGGGACCAGGTCACTGTTACAGGAGAAATGGATCTCATGGTCACAGGCTACAACCTGCATCAAAGGTGAGATGTAGTTGGTATACGATTTTGTTAATTATTAATGTTAATAGAATATTAGAGGTATCTGTGCACTACAACGTGAAGGGACCAGGTCACTGTTACTGGAGAAATGGATCTCATGGTCACAGGGTACAACAAGCATCAAAGGGGAGATGTAGTTGGTACACGACTTTGTTAATTATTAATGTTAATAGAATATTTGAGGTTTCTGTGCACTACAGCGTGAAGGGACCAGGTCACTGTTTGAGGCGAAGTGGATCTCATGCTCACAGGTTACCACAATCATCAAAGGTGAGATGTAGTTGGTACATGACTTTGTTAATTATTAATGTTAATAGAATATTAGAGGTATCTGTGCACTGCAGCGTGAAGGGACCAGGTCACTGTTACTGGAGAGATGGATCTCTTGATCACAGATTACAACAAGCTTCAAAGGGGAGATGTAGTTGGTATACGATTTTGTTAATTATTAATGTTAATAGAATATTTGAGGTGTCAGCACACTACAGCATGAAGGGACCAGGTCACTGTTACAGGAGAAATGGATCTCATGATCACAGGGTACAACAAGCATCAAAGGTGAGATGTAGTTGGAAGACAATTTGGTTAATTATTAATGTTAATAGAATATTTGAGGTATTTGTGCACTACAGCGTGAAGGGACCACGTCACTGTTACAGGAGAAATGGATCTCATGGTCACGGAGTACAACAAGCATCAAAGGTGAGATGTAGTTGGAAGACGATTTTGTTAATTATTAATGTTAATAGAATATTTGAGGTGTCCGCACACTACAGCCTGAAGGGGCAGGCCACTCTGACAGGAGAAATAGATCTCATGGTCACAGGGTACAACAGTCATCAAAGGTGAGATGTAGTTGGTATACGATTTTGTTAATTTATAATGTTAATAGAATATTTGAGGTATCTATGCACTACAGCATGAAACGAGCAGGTCACTGTTACTGGACAAATGGATCTCATGGTCACAGGGTACAACAAGCATCAAAGGTGAGATCTAGTTGGTATACGATTTTGTTAATCATTAATGTTAATAGAATATTTGATGTATCTGTGCACTACAGCGTGAAGCGAGCAGGTCACTGATACTGCAGAAATGGATCTCATGGTCACAGAGCACAACTAACATCAAAGGTGAGATGCAGTTGGTATACGATTTTGTTAATTATTAATGTTAATAGAATATTTGAAGTTTCTGTGCACTATAGCATGAAGCGACAAGGTCACTGTTACTGGAGAAATGGATCTCTTGGTCACAGAGTACAACAAGCATCAAATGTGAGATGTAGTTGGTAAACGACTTTGTTAATTATTAATGTTAATAGAATATTTGAGGTTTCTGTGCACTACAGCGTGAAGTGACCAGGTCACTGTTACTGGAGAAATGGATCTCATGGTCACAGAGCACAACAAGCATCAAGGGTGAGATGCAGTTGGTATACGGTTTTGTTAATTATCAATGTTAATGGAATATTTGAGGTATCCATGCAGTACAGCGTGAAGCGACCAGGTCACTGTTACTGGAGAAATGGATCTCATGGTCACAGAATACAACAAGCATCAAAGGTGAGATGTAGTTAATATACGATTTTGTTAATTATTAATGTTAATGGAATATTTGAGGTATCCATGCAGTACAGCGTGAAGCGACCAGGTCACTGTTACTGGAGAAATGGACCTCATGGTCACAGAATACAACAAGCATCAAAGGTGAGATGTAGTTGGTATACGATTTTGTTAATTATTAATGTTAATGGAATATTTGAGATATCCATGCACTACAGCGTGAAGCGACCAGGTTACTGTTACTGGAGAAATGGATCTCATGGTCACAGGGTACAACAAGCATCAAAGGTGAAATGTAGTTGGTATACGGTTTTGTTAATTATTAATGTTAATAAAATATTTGAAGTTCCTGAGCACTACAGTGTGAAGGGACCAGGTCACTGTTACAGGAGAAATAGATCTCATGGTCACAGGGTACAACAAGCATCAAAGGTGAGATGTAGTTGGTATGCGATTTTGATAATTATTAATGATAATAGAATATTTGAGGTGTCCGCACACTACAGCCTGAAGGGGCAGGCCACTCTGACAGGAGAAATAGATCTCATGGTCACAGGGTACAACAGTCATCAAAGGTGAGATGTAGTTGGTATACGATTTTGTTAATTTATAATGTTAATAGAATATTTGAGGTATCTATGCACTACAGCATGAAACGAGCAGGTCACTGTTACTGGACAAATGGATCTCATGGTCACAGGGTACAACAAGCATCAAAGGTGAGATGTAGTTGGTATACGATTTTGTTAATCATTAATGTTAATAGAATATTTGATGTATCTGTGCACTACAGCGTGAAGCGACCAGGTCACTGATACTGCAGAAATGGATCTCATGGTCACAGAGCACAACTAACATCAAAGGTGAGATGTAGTTGGTATACGATTTTGTTAATTATTAATGTTAATAGAATATTTGAAGTTTCTGTGCACTATAGCATGAAGCGACAAGGTCACTGTTACTGGAGAAATGGATCTCTTGGTCACAGAGTACAACAAGCATCAAATGTGAGATGTAGTTGGTAAACGACTTTGTTAATTATTAATGTTAATAGAATATTTGAGGTTTCTGTGCACTACAGCGTGAAGTGACCAGGTCACTGTTACTGGAGAAATGGATCTCATGGTCACAGAGCACAACAAGCATCAAGGGTGAGATGCAGTTGGTATACGGTTTTGTTAATTATCAATGTTAATGGAATATTTGAGGTATCCATGCAGTACAGCGTGAAGCGACCAGGTCACTGTTACTGGAGAAATGGATCTCATGGTCACAGAATACAACAAGCATCAAAGGTGAGATGTAGTTAGTATACGATTTTGTTAATTATTAATGTTAATGGAATATTTGAGGTATCCATGCACTACAGCGTGAAGCGACCTGGTCACTGTTACTGGAGAAATGGATCTCATGGTCACAGGGTACAACAAGCATCAAAGGTGAAATGTATTTGGTATACGGTTTTGTTAATTATTAATGTTAATAGAATATTTGAAGTTTCTGAGCACTACAGTGTGAAGGGACCAGGTCACTGTTACAGGAGAAATAGATCTCATGGTCACAGGGTACAACAAGCATCCAAGGTGAGATGTAGTTGGTATGCGATTTTGATAATTATTAATGATAATAGAATATTTGGGGTATCCATACACTACTGAGTGAAGGGACCAGGTCACTGTTACAGGAGAAATAGATCTCTTGGTCACAGGGTACAACAAGCATCAAAGGTGAGATGTAGTTGGTATACGATTTTGTTAATCATTAATGTTAATAGAATATTTGTGGTATCTGTGCAGTGCAGTGTGAAGCGACCAGGTCACTGTTACAGGAGAAATGGATCCCATGGTCACAGGGTACAACAAGCATCAAAGCTGAGATGTAGTTGGTATACGATTTTGTTAAACATTAATGTTAATAGAATATTTGTGGTATATGTGCACTGCAGTGTGAAGCGACCAGGTCACTGTTACAGGAGAAATGGATCTCATGGTCTCAGGGTACATCAAGCATCAAAGGTGAGATGTAGTTGGTATACGATTTTCTAATTACTAATGTTAATAGAATATTTGAGGTATCTGTGCACTGCAGCGTGATGCTACCAGGTCACTGTTAGTGGAGAAATGGATCTCATGGTCTCAGAGTAGAACAAGCATCAAAGGTGAGATGTAGTTGGTATACGATTTTGTTAATCATTAATGTTAATGGAATATTTCAGGTATCCATGCACTGCAGCGTGAAGTGACCAAGTCACTGTTACTAGAGAAATGGATCTCATGGTCACAGGTTACAACAAGCATCAAAGGTGAAATGTAGTTGGTATACGGTTTTGTTAATTATTAATAATAATAGAATATTTGGGGTATCCGTGCACTACAGCGTGAAGGGACCAGGTCACTGTTACAGGAGAAATGGATCTCATAGTGACAGGGTACAACAAACATCAAAGGTGAGATGTAGTTGGTATACGCTTTTGTTAATTATTTATGATAATAGAATATTTGAGGTATTTGTGCACTACAGCGTGAAGGGACCAGGTCACTGTTACTGGAGAACTGGATCTCATGGTCACAGGGTAACACAAGCATCAAAGGTGAGATGTAGTTGATATACGATTTTGTTAAATATTAATGATAATAGAATATTTGAGGTATCCATACACTACTGCGTGAAGGGACCAGGTCACTGTTACAGGAGAAATGGATCTCATGGTCACAGAGTACAACAAGCAGCAAATGTGAGACGTAGTTGGTAAACGACTTTGTTAATTATTAATGTTAATAGAATATTTGAGTTTTCTGTGCACTATAGCATGAAGCGACAAGGTCACTGTTACAGGAGAAATGGATCTCATGGTCACAGATTACAACAAGCATCAAAGGTGAGATGTAGTTGGTAAACGACTTTGTTAATCATTAATGTTAATAGAATATTTGAGGTTTCTGTCCACTATAGCATGAAGCGACAAGGTCAGTGTTACAGGAGAAATGGATCTCATTGTCACCGAGTACAACAAGCATCAAATGTGAGATGCAGCTGGTATGCGATTTTGTTAATTATTAATGTTAATAGAATATTTGAGGTATCTGTGCACTACAGCGTGAAGCGACCAGGTCACTGATACAGGAGAAATGGATCTCATGGTCACAGGGTACAACAAGCATCAAATGTGAGATGTAGTTGGTATACGATTTTGTTAATTATTAATGTTAATAGAATATTTTAGGTATTTTTGCACTGCAGCAAGAAGGGACCAGGCCACTCTTACAGGAGAAATGGATCTCATGGTCACAGGGTACAACAAGCATCAAATGTAAGATGTAGTTGGTATACGATTTTGTTAATTATTAATGTTAATAGAATATTTTAGGTATTTTTGCACTGCAGCAAGAAGGGACCAGGCCACTCTTACAGGAGAAAAGGATCTCATGGTCACAGGGTACAACAAGCATCAAAGGTAAGATGTAGTTGGTATACGACTTTGTTAATTATTAGTGTTAATAGAATATTTGAGGTATATGTGCACTGCAACATGAAGCGACCATGTCGCTTTTACTGGAAAAATGGATCTCTTGGTCACAGAGTACAAAAAGCATCTAATGTGAGATGTAGTTGGTATACGACTTTGTTAATTATTAATGTTAATAGAATATTTGAGGTATCTGTGCAGTGCAGCGTGAAGGGACCAGGCCACTCTTACAGGAGAAATGGATCTCATGGTCACAGGTTACAACAGGCATCAAAGGTGAGATGTAGTTGGTATACTATTTTGTCAATTATTAATGTTAATAGAATATTTGAGGTATGTATGCACTGCAGCGTGAAGCGACCAGGTCACTGTTACTGGCGAAATGGATCTCATGGTCACAGGGTACAACAAGCCTCAAAGGTGAGATGTAGTTGGTATACGATTTTGTTAATTATTAATGTTAATAGAATATTTGAGGTATCTATGCACTACAGCTTGAAGCGACCAGGTCACTGTTACTGGAGAAATGGATCTCATGGTCACAGGTTACAACAAGCATCAATGGTGAGATGTAGTTGGTATATGATTTTGTTAATTATTAATGTTAAATAGAATATTTGAGGTTTCTGTGCACTATAGCATGAAGCGACAAGGTCACTGTTACAGGAGAAATGGATCTCATGGTCACAGGGTACAACAAGCATCAAATGTGAGAAGTAGTTGGTATACGATTTTGTTAATTATTAATGTTAATGGAATACTTGAGGTATCCATGCACTGCAGCGTGAAGTGACCAAGTCACTGTTACTAGAGAAATGGATCTCATGGTCATAGGGTACAACAAGCATCAAAGGTGAGATGTAAGTGGTATAAGATTTTATTAATTATTAATGTTAATAGAATATTTGAGGTATCTGTGCACTGCAGCATGAAGCGATCAGGTTACTATTACAGGAGAAATGGATCTCATTGTCACAGGGTACAACCTGCATCAACGGAGAGATGTAGTTGGTATACGATTTTGTTAATTATTAATGTTAATAGAATATTTGGGGTATTTGTGCACTGCAGCCTGAAGCGATCAGGTCACTGTTAGAGGAGAAATGGATCTCATGGTCACAGGGTACAATCTGCATCAAAGGTGAGATGTAGTTGGTATACGATTTTATTAATTATTAATGTTAATAGAATATTTGGGGCATTTGTGCACTGCAGCCTGAAGCGATCAGGTCACTGTTACAGGAGAAATGGATCTCATGGTCACAGGGTACAATCTGCATCAAAGGTGAGATGTAGTTGGTATACGATTTTATTAACTATTAATGATAATAGAATATTTGGGGTATTTGCGCACTACAGCATGAAGCGACCAGGTCACTAATACAGGGGAAGTGGATCTCATGGTCACAGAGTACAAGAAGCATCAAAGTTGAGGTGTAGTTGGCATACGATTTTGTTAATTATTAATGTTAATAGAATATTAGAGGTATCTGTGCACTGCAGCGTGAAGGGACCAGGTCACTTTTACTGGAGAAATGGATCCCATGGTCACAGGGTACAATCTGCATCAAAGGTGAGATGTAGTTGGTATACGATTTTATTAACTTGTATGAGTCTATAAGCAAATAAATTGAAATTGAAATTGAAATTAATTATTAATGTTAATAGAATATTTGGGGTATTTGTGCACTGCAGCGTGAAGCGATCAGGTCACTGTTACAGGAGAAATGGATCTCATGGTCACAGGGTACAACATGCATCAAAGGTGAGATGTAGTTGGTATACGATTTTATTTATTATTAATGTTAATAGAATATTTGAGGTATCTGTGCACTGCAGCGTGAAGCGATCAGGTCACTGTTACAGGAGAAATGTATCTCATGGGCACAGGGTACAACATGCATCAAAGGTGAGATGTAGTTGGTATACGATTTTATTAATTATTAATGTTAATAGAATATTTGAGGTATCTGTGCACTACAGCGTTAAGCGACAAGGTCACTGTTACAGGACAAATGGATCTCATGGTCACAGGGTACAACAAGCATCAAAGGTGAAATGTAGTTGGTACACGATTTTGTTAATTATTAATTTTAATAGAATATTTGAGGTATCTGTGCACTACAGCATGAAGGGACCAGGTCACTGTTACAGGAGAAATAGATCTCTTGGTCACAGGGTACAACAAGCATCAAAGGTGAGATGTAGTTGGTATATGATTTTGTTAATCATTAATGTTAATAGAATATTTGTGGTATCTGTGCAGTGCAGTGTGAAGCGACCAGGTCACTGTTACAGGAGAAATGGATCCCATGGTCACAGAGTAAACAAGCATCTAATGTGAGATGTAGTTGGTATACGACTATGTTAATTATTAATGTTAATAGAATATTTGAGGTATCTGTGCAGTGCAGCGTGAAGGGACCAGGCCACTCTTACAGGAGAGATGGACCTCATGGTCACAGGTTACAACAGGCATCAAAGGTGAGATGTAGTTGGTATACTATTTTGTTAATTATTAATGTTAATATTATATTTGAGGTATGTATGCACTACAGCGTGAAGCGACCAGGTCACTGTTACTGGAGAAATGGATCTCATGGTCACAGGTTACAACAAGCATCAAATGTGAGTTGTAGTTGGTATACGATTTTGTTAATTATTAATGTTAATAGAACATTTGAGGTACCTGTGCACTGCAGCGTGAAGCGACCAGGTCACTGTTACTGGCGAAATGGATCTCATGGTCACAGGGTACAACAAGCCTCAAAGGTGAGATGTATTTTTTATACGATTTTGTTAATTATTAATGTTAATAGAATATTTGAGGTATCTATGCACTACAGCGTGAAGCGACCAGGTCACTGTTACTGGAAAAATGGATCTCATGGTCACAGGTTACAACAAGCATCAATGGTGAGATGTAGTTGGTATATGATTTTGTTAATTATTAATGTTAAATAGATTATTTGAGGTTTCTGTGCACTATAGCATGAAGCGACAAGGTCACTGTTACAGGAGAAATGGATCTCATGGTCACAGGGTACAACAAGTATCAAATGAGAGAAGTAGTTGGTATACGATTTTGTTAATTATTAATGTTAATGGAATACTTGAGGTATCCATGCACTGCAGCGTGAAGTGACCAAGTCACTGTTACTAGAGAAATGGATCTCATGGTCATAGGGTACAACAAGCATCAAAGGTGAGATGTAGTTGGTATACGATTTTATTAGTTATTAATGTTAATAGAATATTTGAGGTATCTGTGCACTGCAGCATGAAGCGATCAGGTTACTATTACAGGAGAAATGGATCTCATTGTCACAGGTACAACCTGCATCAAAGGAGAGATGTAGTTGGTATACGATTTTGTTAATTATTAACGTTAATAGAATATTTGAGGTATCTGTGCACTGCAGCGTGAAGGGACCAGGTCACTTTTACTGGAGAAATGTATCCCATGGTCACAGGGTACAATCTGCATCAAAGGTGAGATGTAGTTGGTGTACGATTTCATTAATTATTAATGTTAATAGAATATTTGGGGTATTTGTGCACTGCAGCCTGAAGCGATCAGGTCACTGTTACAGGAGAAATGGATCTCATGGTCACAGGGTACAATCTGCATCAAAGGTGAGATGTACTTGGTATACGATTTTATTAATTATTAATGATAATAGAATATTTGGGGTATTTGCGCACTACAGCATGAAACGACCAGGTCACTATTACAGGGGAAATGGATCTCATGGTCACAGAGTACAAGAAGCATGAAAGTTGAGGTGTAGTTGGTATACGAATTTATTAATTATTAATGTTAATAGAATATTTGGGGTATTTGTGCACTGCAAGCTGAAGCGATCAGGTCACTGTTACAGGAGAAATGGATCTCATGGTCACAGGGTACAACATGCATCAAAGGTGAGATGTAGTTGGTATACGATTTTATTAATTATTAATGTTAATAGAATATTTGAGGTATCTGTGCACTGCAGCGTGAAGCGATCAGGTCACTGTTACAGGAGAAATGGATCTCATGGTCACAGGGTACAACAAGCATCAAAGGTGAAATGTAGTTGGTACACGATTTTGTTAATTATTAATGTTAATAGAATATTTGAGGTATCTGTGCACTACAGCATGAAGGGACCAGGTCACTGTTACAGGAGAAATAGATCTCTTGGTCACAGGGTACAACAAGCATCAAAGGTGAGATGTAGTTGGTATATGATTTTGTTAATCATTAATGTTAATAGAATATTTGTGGTATCTGTGCAGTGCAGTGTGAAGCGACCAGGTCACTGTTACAGGAGAAATGGATCTCATAGTGACAGGGTACAACAAGCATCAAAGGTGAGATGTAGTTGGTATACGCTTTTGTTAATTATTTATGATAATAGAATATTTGAGGTATTTGTGCACTACAGCGTGAAGGGACCAGGTCACTGTTACTGGAGAACTGGATCTCATGGTCACAGGGTACAACAAGCATCAAAGGTGAGATGTAGTTGGTATACGCTTTTGTTAATTATTAATAATAATAGAATATTTGGGGTATCCGTGCACTACAGCGTGAAGGTACCAGGTCACTGTTACAGGAGAAATGGATCTCATAGTGACAGGGTACAACAAGCATCAAAGGTGAGATGTAGTTGGTATACGCTTTTGTTAATTATTTACGATAATAGAATATTTGTGGTATTTGTGCCCTACAGCGTGAAGGGACCAGGTCACTGTTACTGGAGAAATGGATCTCATGGTCACAGGGTACAACATGCATCAAAGGTGAGATGTAGTTGATATACTATTTTGTTAATTATTAATGATAATAGAATATTTGAGGTATCCATACACTACTGCGTAAAGGGACCAGGTCACTGTTACAGGAGAACTGGATCTCATGGTCACAGAGTACAACAAGCCGCAAATGTGAGACGTATTTGGTAAACGACTTTGTTAATTATTAATGTTAATAGAATATTTGAGGTTTCTGTGCACTATAGCATGAAGCGACAAGGTCACTGTTACAGGAGAAATGGATCTCATGGTCACAGATTACAACAAGCATGAAAGGTGAGATATAGTTGGTAAACGACTTTGTTAATCATTAATGTTAATAGAATATTTGAGGTTTCTGTCCACTATAGCATGAAGCGACAAGGTCAGTGTTACAGGAGAAATGGATCTCATTGTCACCAAGTACAACAAGCATCAAATGTGAGGTGCAGCAGGTATGCGATTTTGTTAATTATTAATGTTAATAGAATATTTGAGGTATCTGTGCACTACAGCGTGAAGCGACCAGGTCACTGTTACAGGAGAAATGGATCTCATGGTAACAGGGTACAACAAGCATCAAATGTGAGATGTAGTTGTTATACGATTTTGTTAATTATTAATGTTAATAGAATATTTGAGGTATATGTGCACTGCAGCAAAAAGGGACCAGGCCACTCTTACAGGAGAAATGGATCTCATGGTCACAGGGTACAACAAGCATCAAAGGTAAGATGTAGTTGGTATACGACTTTGTTAATTATTAATGTTAATAGAATATTTGAGGTATATGTGCACTACAACATGAAGCGACCAGGTCACTGTTACTGGAGAAATGGATCTCTTGGTCACAGAGTACAACAAGCATCAAAGGTGAGATGTAGTTGGTATACGATTTTGTTAATTATTAATGGTAATATAATATTTGAGGTACCTGTGCACTGCAGCGTGAAGCGACCAGGTCACTGTTACTGGAGAAATGGATCTCATGGTCACAGGTTACAACAAGCATCAAAGGTGAGATGTAGTTGGTATATGATTTTGTTAATTATTAATGTTAATTAGAATATTTGAGGTTTCTGTGCACTATAGCATGAAGCGACAAGGTCACTGTTACTGGAGAAATGGATCTCATGGTCACAGGGTACAACAAGCATCAAATGTGAGATGTAGTTGGTATACGATTTTGTTAATTATTAATGTTAATGGAATACTTGAGGTATCCATGCACTGCAGCGTGAAGTGACCAAGTCACTGTTACTAGAGAAATGGATGTCATGGTCATAGGGTACAACAAGCATCAAAGGTGAGATGTAGTTGGTATACGATTTTATTAATTATTAATGTTAATAGAATATTTGAGGTATCTGTGCACTACAGCATGAAGCGATCAGGTTACTGTTACAGGAGAAATGGATCTCATTGTCACAGGGTACAACCTGCATCAAAGGAGAGATGTAGTTGGTATACGATTTTGTTAATTATTAATGTTAATAGAATATTTGAGGTATCTGTGCACTGCAGCGTGAAGGGACCAGGTCACTTTTACTTGAGAAATGGATCCCATGGTAACAGGGCACAATCTGCATCAAAGGTGAGATGTAGTTGGTTTACGATTTCATTAATTATTAATGTTAATAGAATATTTGCGGTATTTGTGCACTGCAGCCTGAAGCGATCAGGTCACTGTTACAGAAGAAATGGATCTCATAGTCACAGGGTACAATCTGCATCAAAGGTGAGATGTAGTTGGTATACGATTTTATTAATTATTAATGATAATAGAATATTTGGGGTATTTGTGCACTACAGCATGAAGCGACCAGGTCACTATTACAGGGGAAATGGATCTCATAGTGACAGGGTACAACAAGCATCAAAGGTGAGATGTAGTTGGTATACGCTTTTGTTAATTATTTATGATAATAGAATATTTGAGGTATCCATACACTACAGCGTGAAGGGACCAGGTCACTGTTACTGGAGAACTGGATCTCATGGTCACAGGGTACAACAAGCATCAAAGGTGAGATGTAGTTGGTATACGCTTTTGTTAATTATTTATGATAATAGAATGTTTGAGGTATCCATACACTACAGCGTGAAGGGACCAGGTCACTGTTACTGGAGAAATGGATCTCATGGTCACAGGGTACAACAAGCATCAAAGGTGAGATGTAGTTGATATACGATTTTGTTAGTTATTAATGATAATAGAATATTTGAGGTATCCATACACTACTGCGTGAAGGGACCAGGTCACTGTTACAGGAGAACTGGATCTCATGGTCACAGAGTACAACAAGCAGCAAATGTGAGACGTAGTTGGTAAACGACTTTGTTAATTATTAATGTTAATAGAATATTTGAGGTTTCTGTGCACTATAGCATGAAGCGACAAGGTCACTGTTACAGGAGAAATGGATCTCATGGTCACAGATTACAACAAGCATCAAATGTGAGATGCAGCTGGTATGCGATTTTGTTAATTATTAATGTTAATAGAATATTTGAGGTATCTGTGCACTACAGCGTGAAGCGACCAGGTCACTGTTACAGGAGAAATGGATCTCATGGTCACAGGGTACAACAAGCATCAAATGTGAGATGTAGTTGTTATACGATTTTGTTAATTATTAATGTTAATAGAATATTTGAGGTATTTGTGCACTACAGCGTGAAGGGACCAGGTCACTGTTACTGGAGAACTGGATCTCATGGTCACAGGGTACAACAAGCATCAAAGGTGAGATGTAGTTTGTATACGACTTTGTTAATTATTAATGTTAATAGAATATTTGAGGTATATGTGCACTACAACATGAAGCGACCAGGTCACTGTTACTGGAGAAATGGATGTCTTGGTCACAGAGTACAACAAGCATCAAAGGTGAGATGTAGTTGGTATACGATTTTGTTAATTATTAATGTTAATATAATATTTGAGGTACCTGTGCACTGCAGCGTGAAGCGACCAGGTCACTGTTACTGGCGAAATGGATCTCATGGTCACAGGGTACAACAAGCATCAAAGGTGAGATGTAGTTGGTATACGATTTTGTTAATTATTAATGTTAATAGAATATTTGAGGTATCTATGCACTACAGCGTGAAGCGACCAGGTCACTGTTACTGGAGAAATGGATCTCATGGTCACAGGTTACAACAAGCATCAAAGGTGAGATGTAGTTGGTATATGATTTTGTTAATTATTAATGTTAAATAGAATATTTGAGGTTTCTGTGCACTATAGCATGAAGCGACAGGGTCACTGTTACTGGAGAAATGGATCTCATGGTCACAGGGTACAACAAGCATCAAATGTGAGATGTAGTTGGTATACGATTTTATTAATTATTAATGTTAATAGAATATTTGAGGTATCTGTGCACTACAGCATGAAGCGATCAGGTTACTGTTACAGGAGAAATGGATCTCATTGTCACAGGGTACAACCTGCATCAAAGGAGAGATGTAGTTGGTATACGATTTTGTTAATTATTAATGTTAATAGAATATTTGAGGTATCTGTGCACTGCAGCGTGAAGGGACCAGGTCACTTTTACTGGAGAAATGGATCCCATGGTCACAGGGCACAATCTGCATCAAAGGTGAGATGTAGTTGGTGTACGATTTCATTAATTATTAATGTTAATAGAATATTTGGGGTATTTGTGCACTGCAGCCTGAAGCGATCAGGTCACTGTTACAGGAGAAATGGATCTCATGGTCACAGGGTACAATCTGCATCAAAGGTGAGATGTAGTTGGTATACGATTTTATTAATTATTAATGATAATAGAATATTTGGGGTATTTGTGCACTACAGCATGAAGCGACCAGGTCACTATTACAGGGGAAATGGATCTCATGGTCACCGAGTACAAGAAGCATCAAAGGTGAGGTGTAGTTGGTATGCTATTTTGTTAATTATTAATGTTACTAGAATATTAGAGGTATCTGTGCACTGCAGCGTGAAGGAACCAGGTCACTTTTACTGGAGAAATGGATCCCATGGTCACAGGGTACAACAAGCTTCAAAGGTGAGATGTAGTTGGTATACGATTTTGTTAATTATTAATGTAAATAGAATATTTGAAGTATCTGTGCACTACAGCGTGAAGCGACCAGGTCACTGTTACTGTAGAAATGGATCTCATGGTCACAGGGTGCAACAAACATCAAAGGTGAGATGTAGTTGGTATACGATTTTGTTAATTATTAATGTTAATAGAATATTTGAAGTATCTGTGCACTGCAGTGTGAAGCGACCAGGTCACTGTTACTGGACAAATGGATCTCATGGTCACAGAGTACAACAAGCATCAAAGGTGAGACGTAGTTGGTATACGACCTTGTTAATTATTAATATTAATAGAATATTTGAGGTTTCTGTGCACTGCAGCGTGAAGCGACCAGGTCACTGTTACAGGAGAAAAGGTTCTCAAGGTCACAGAGTGTACTTTTAAGACGTTCAGTGTGCTCGCGAATGGACATTGATAAAGCATTACTCGTTATCTCTTATAGATGAAGGCTGCGGATTATACCTGTTTATTCTAACTCGAAATCAGTCAACATTTGTAAAGCTGAAATGCTTTCTTTAAGCTCACATACTTCCAATTCGATACAAATTTCCTCCTATTTTGTTTCTAAGATGGTGACCTAGTTGCTTTTTAAAACCACAGTCCGAAAACTTTAATATCCTACCCAGCATTAACAAATTTGTATTCAGGTATAATGTAAATGTACTCTCTGTTTGTTCTGCGATGATATGACTTGAGATCCTGTTATGTAGCACATTGGAATGCCTTTTGTTAATTTAAGACATTATCTTCATCAGGAGACTGTAACAGCAATGTATGCTTAATATTTTCGATTCATTTCATTAATACCGTGCCTTGTTTTCCATCTTGAACGTGCTTGGCGAAATCAAACAGGTTTTCACGTGCTAACTACCAGTTGCTCACATGTTAAACTGTGTTAGGGCAGTAATAACGCCAACAAAATATGATTTAGAACATAGAATCTTCATGTGGTATCAAACACCTGTAGAAAAGTGACAGATTCCCTGATGTCCATGCGTCTCACAGAGGCATGTTTCGTAATCTTGTGAATTCAAAAGTGAAAGTAAAGCGC